>PVJD01001705.1:0-246410 GCA_004026545.1 Mormoops blainvillei | reverse complement strand
CACCCCAAGTCCCCTATCAGCGACACTGTCAACTTGGCCCCAAACTGGGAACGTCAGAGTCGATTTAACTTCTCTTTCAAAGGCCTCTCTGAATCACTGTCTTATTAGCAGTCTCCTATTCGGTACCTCTCCGACCACTGACGCCCTGTTGTCGCTGCAGTTCAACTTTATGCTCCTCCAGAAATCAGTCTTCCGTATGGCCACCAGAGTTCTCATGACCCCAGCGTGCTTCTGCGCGGGGTCTTCAGCAGCTGCCTGCCACCAGCAGGCAACACCCTCATCTTTTCAGCGTGGTGCTCAAGTTGTTCCATCCCCTGATTTTATGAGTGTGGGACAGCTCTATCCACCTAACAGTAGCTTTAAAGTTTCTACATTCTATAATGCAAACTATGCCCCGGACATATCCCACGACCTCGAAGTCCCTAAACATACCCTACACTTCTGCATTCTCGTGTTGGTATAAGCTACCCCTACCACTATCTCCTCCCAGCAGCCCAAATTCTCCCTACCACTGAAGGCCAAGCTTAAATCCGCCTCTGTGAAGGCTTCCCCTGTTTATAAGTTAGACTTGACTTCTCTCTCTCCTTGTTGACCTGAAAGCATTTGTATTCATGAATGTGTCATGGGCCTAGCTTAACCCTATCCGTGATGAGGGCGTGCCTATGAGCTCACCCCGACACGCATCCTACTGTCCGTGGTCCTGAAAAATAGCCGAAGGTAGCAGTGGTGGTTTATCCCACTCCTGGGATTCTGACGACTTCAGCCAGACACTTACTAAAATTGTCATTGAGTGCTTCCATTCTTTGTCATGACGGAAGAGTGAAGATTTGAACCTTGCCTCGGAACCAAATGAAACAGGACATACTTCATAATTAATATTGCTGAGTGTTATGAGTATAGAGCAGTTACGAGTATAGAGTCTATCCCTACAACAGTAACAAATTGTTCCTGTTACTTCTAGAAAGTTCAGAAGGGGAAATCTTGCCCTCCTGTGCCCCTGCCCGTCCCGAGTTATGCTCACGACCCCTGAGCTCTCCTCTAGCCTGGCCTTAGTCCTGGCATCTTGGGCATGCGCTCTCTCCCCCACCTTCTGGAGCTCAGTCTCGCTGAGCACAATGGACACGGCGTTTTCCTCAGAGTCCTCAGCTGGTCCCTAGTACGTAGTAGCTACTCAGTAAAGGTGGGGTCGAGCTTGTGGGAAGGCTGATAGGTGAATAAAAAAGACCACCTTCATTTCTGTTCCACTTTGGGGTAGGGTATAATGATTTGATTCAGTGAATTGGAAAGTGCCCCCATCCTCTGTGAATTCAAACCTGCACATTTAGCCTGAGAGAATTCGTTCTCAGGAGGCAGTGCCCATGAGTGGCTGCACCTCCAATTACAGTGCTGTTTCCTCATGGTCCCAGACCCAGCAGAGAGTGTGGCTTTTATTGTACTGCAGGCTGATCATCTATTCGCTCATTCAACAGAGAATGGTTGACCATTATTATGTGTTAGAAACTGGGCCAAGGACGGGGCACAGAGTGAGAAAGGCATGCACTCCTCCTGTTTAACATTACATACTGATCACCACGGAAGCCTAGTGCTGGGAGGCAAATCCCAGTGCGGAGATTCAGAAAAATCTCTCTGTAGACGTGACATATGCGTGGAGATCTGAAGAACGTGTAGGAGACACCAAGCTGAACACCGAGGAAAGAGTATTCTGTGCCAAGGGAACAGGACTGTGGACACTTCAGAGTTCAGAGGGTGGTGACTTGAATCACTGAGATAGCTCTGCGCGTGGGACGTCTCCCCTGGCTCCCCAGTCTTAGGGTGGGGCCTCACCTGTATCTTCCCAGGTATTCTCTACTTCCGGCTTCACCGTCCTCATCGCCCTGCATTATCATCGCCTACTTACTTGTTGGTCCTTCCCACTGCGTAATCAGTCCGCGAGAGCAAGAATGGTGTCTGCCTTGATCATGACGGCAACCCTTGCAGTTGGCGCAGTGCTGGGTGTGGAACATCTTGATGTAAATGCCTGGCGCGTGGCCTTGCCACTCACACTGGCCACGCGCCTCTGCCCGCCTGCCAGCCATCAGCACCTAAAGTGTCGCAGACCCCAAAGCATTAACACCCCCGGGGCTCCAGCCAAGGACTATCGGGCTTGGTAGCAGCTCTCTCGCCGCTCAGGTGGGCTAGCTTGGAAGAACACAACTGTACTCTACAGCAGGATTAAGCTTCAGTGACCCCAGCACTAAATGGCTTGAAAATGTATTCTTTATTGGCCACCTTTCCTTTCTTTCTCACTCCCCCCACTCCCTTACCAATGCCTCCTGGGATCGCCTCTCCATAAGCCACTTACAATCCGATCCTTGATTCAGGGTGGGCTTCTAGAGGAGCCCCAGCTAAGATGATACTCACCAAATACGTGTTGAATGACCGAATCCCCTCCTGACTCACCTGCCTCTTTGCCCTCTACCCTTCGCCCTTGTCATCCCTCCCCTGCAGAACTCCCGCCCTACCTCACCAGGTTGTCACCAGGTTGTTGCTTGGCTCCAGTGACAGAGGGCGCATGAAAAGCCTGCTTGAGCTGCACTGACTTGTTGAAATGGCCCCTCCAACCCAACTGGGAGACAGCGGATAAGAGTCGAGTGACTGGAAGAGATAGTCTGACTACTGCCTTGACCCCAGAACCTGAAATCTGTTCAGTTATTCCCCAAGTGGGCCCATACCCAGAGGGCAAACACAGTGCTTTTAATGAGAGGTAGTTTTCTGCAGGTCATGCATAGCTCAGGGACCTGTCCTGCCTCCTGGCTTAAATAGAAGTCTGGATCCATAGAGAATGGCCACAAACCATTCTGGTTTTGTCACATAGGGAACCAGAATTTGGTTACACGTGACATATTCACGCAAAACTATGGTATATATTTCTAGGTAGTGTGACAGTGACAATGATGACATTAATAATGATGGGGATGGTAGCAAGTATCATAGTTTGAACCCCTGCTATGAGCTAGGAACTTCATGTAACAACTAATCTAGTGCCTCCAAACAGTCCCATGAGGTCATTGTTGTCGTCCCCTTTTTATAAATGAGAATGCTGGGGCTTAGGCTACACTGCTCAAGATCCCACGGAAGCAACTTACAAGGTTAAATCCATGTTCTAAATCCCACACTCTGTGTGATGCTTATTAGACTCTCCATCATAGGAAGAGACAACGAAAAAGTTCCTGGACACAGAGCTGCCACACCTCTTCTTGGCCTTACCCCTAGGTAACAAATCATCTAGTGTGGAAGTCACGCTGGCAAAGGCTGAGGGGGGAGCCCAGACTTCCACTCTAGAGAGTCTGCAGGGGGGATTCTCACCATCCCCACTGAGGTGAGGTCAGAGAAGGCCAAGGAGGTAGCCAGGACTTTCCAGCCAGCCAGGTGGTAATGATGGCCCCTGTACTGCAGGGTCGGTGGGGACCACTCAGGGTGCCTGGAGATCCTCCCCTGCTGGCAAGTGATGAGGATGAGTCAGCCACCCCTCCCCGAGGGGCTTGGTCACAGGACGCCTTGTGAAGAATCAAGCCTTTCTCCACTGCCCAAGAGAAACAAGGACACACACAGTGTCACTGACGGGAAGCAGTAACAAACTCCCACCCCTCCTATCCAGGGAGGGGGTCATTGGAGGTCTTTAGGAGTCAGAACCTCCTCTCCTGCCCAGTAGTAATAAGAAGCCCTCCCTCTCAGCTGTCAAGGCAGGCTGAGTGAGAAACCTCGACTTTCACCCCCAAGAGACAGTTCCAAGCCTGGGGCCCTCCCCTTGTCCCTTCCAGAGCAGTGTCTAAAAAAACCCATGAAAACAGAAGGTTTAAAAGAAGACCCAGAGGCTCATAACAAACCACCCAAAGGTCCAGGCTTCAGTAGAAAAATCACTCCTTGTGCAAAGACCTAGAAAGATCTCACATCGGGTGGAAAAGGCAATATATAAATGACTCCTAAATGACTCTCGATTCCAGCTGTTCTCCAGCCCCACTGCCACCACGCAGGCAGCCTTTTCCCTCCTACCTCGCGACAGCATCCTCCGGTCTCCCCCCATCCCACCTCTTTTCCCCTACTGCTGGCAGAGTGAGCCTTCCAACAGGAAACCAAATCATGGCGTCCTCATGTATACAAGCTGTCAGCAAATACCTGCTAGACTTAGCACGAGCTCGTTGCATACGGCTGATAGGTGCTTGCTCTGTACTTCTCTCCCCTGATCTTAATTTCATGTCACTTTCATACCTCAAACACTGGACTCCAGCCATATCGAAATATTCCATATTTCTAAAATGTTCTCTTGTCTGATTTCACCCAAGATCTTCTCACAAGTGGCTTCCTCTACCTGGAACCTATTTCTACCCTTCACGTTTCCAACGCTCGCTTTCCTCCAGGTCTCAGATCGGATGACTTTGCCTTAGCTTAGAAGGTTTCCAAGCCCGGCTCTCGGCTGGGTAAGCCCCCCAGATGCTCCCACAACACAAAGTGTTTTATACGCTTCGTTACTTCCTCCTTCCCCGCCGGCTTGGCTGTCGACTCCCTAAATTTGGAGACTGTGTCTAAGCCATGGTATCCTGGAGCTGACAGGTACCACCTTGCAAGAGCCAGCTGTTGAGTGAGATTGTCGCAAGCTGGTGTTAAACACTGTCATTATCTAAAGTCATTACATACGAGCTTAAAATTAAGTATATTGATTGTAAAATGAAAACAAGATACTAAAACATTTTTCCTAATTACTTTACCACATTTAACTATAATCTAGGTACCATAGACGATGTACCTTCGTATTATGCATGTCTTCCACCCTCAGTGACATAATATTGGTACCTCGACATTAGCCACGAAGGGCATATTCACACATGAAAACGGCAAATGCTACAACCCAGGGCTTGATTTATAGTTTTGACAGTGAGCCTAGCACCTGACCCAAAACAGAGGTGGTACTTAATGGGTATTTATTGAAAAGGCATAAAGATAGGAAAACATGCAGGAGTGAATATAAGGAGGACTAGACTTTCTTGTCACTGCCTGGAGCTTTGGAGGAAAGGTGGAAACTGCTTGAATTGAGACCCATGGATTGACTGTCGTCCCTGGGGTGTGGCCTGAGCCCTTCGCCCAGCTGTGGTGAGCCTGGACACACTGTGCAATAAACACGGAGTCATGTTTCCCAAAGTGCCTGTGGGTGGCCTCCTAAATAACTTTTCATTAACGCATATTGGCAGGATTGTTGTCGATTTGTGAGGCCGTGGTTGCATTCCTCAGTGGGGAACACGGCTTACGTAAGCTGACTGGGCTGTCTTTGAGAAAAGCGCGGAACTGGGAGGGGAGATTCAGTGCTTGCTGCAGTGAAGATAATTTGGGATTTTGACTGAATCGGTCTCTCCTTTTGACTCACGTCCCTGTAGGGAATTGCTACACCTACAAATAGCAGCTAACTGAAGAGTAAGCGTGGGACAAACCTGTGGCCAGGAAGAGGTGGGGACACTGCAGGGTATCCTGGCGTCCCCGTCTGTTACAACGTCCGCACAGTTTGTGAGCTGAAATGTGCCAGGACCTGCTGTACTGAGGGAGGTGCCCTGAGGTTTTCTACAGCAGAGGGAAGGCACCGGAGTGTGTCCTGGTGGCAAATGGCCTGGGTTCCAGTCAGGACTCTGAGTTAGAACCGGGGCGATCTTGGGGAAGTTATTTAACCTCTCTGTGCCTCAATTTCCTCGTTTGTAAAAATGGGAATTATATCAGTATAACCTATCTTACAGAGCTGTTGAAAGAATTAAATGAGATCATTTGACCCCTGCCTGACACAGACTAAAATCTTCATAAATCTCAGCTAGTGATGATTTTTGAAGTGAGGTTCTGGGAGACATCAAATGGGCCAATGAAAACCTGGCTACAGAAAAGTCCAGCATAAGATTTGTCTTGGGAGCACATCTTGTTTTGAATGCTTACCCAAAACTCAGGGTTTCCAGGATGGAATTAAGAAAGCGCTTTCACTTTTGTATCTAACAGAAGGCAGAACCTTTAGAATTAAACAAGACCTGGGTTTTAAATATGAACCGAGTGCCTTTGGGAAAACTACTTCATTTCTATGACAGTCAACCTTCAAGTCCATAAAACGGGTGAAACCCTCATACAGTTTACAAGAGAGGGTATCAAATAAGACCTGGTATTGTAATGGTGAGCTAAGGTGTGCTATTATTATTATTGAACTGGGACAGTCCCTCCTAGGTCCTTGGTATTTTTTATTCTACGTGGGTGGTAACATTACCCTCACCCAGCAAGGTGACTGGAAAGACGAAATAAAATGATCTATATGCAGAGCTTAGCTGTGTGCCTGGCAAATAAAGATCCACAAACAGTGATGCTGTGATTCTTAGTTTTAATCTTGCTCAGTTTTTTTTCTACAAACCACAGCATTTTCGAGCGTCTACTGTGTGCCGGGTCATGTTTGGTGACACACATGTCAGGGACACACAGAGGAATACAGCTGACGTGTGGCCCTTCACAGGACGCCACCTTCCACCCCGGCTGGGGAGAAAGGGTTTGGGACATGGAAGCAAATAAATAAATATTTTTAGATAACAATATGCTTTATGTAGGAAACAAAGGGGAGTGATGGGTTAGCATGACAGGAGAGGATTTACTTTAGATCCTATTGTCAGAGTCCGATCTTCACTTCTGATCACATGGCCAACGCCAGCCTCAATGGCAGAATGGAGTTCTCACGCTTTTGTATCAGTTTGACAATCACATGAACACTTTGGGGGTGTCTGCATTAGCCAGAACCCCGGGTCTCCCCCTGGGCGTGGCTCCAAATCAAAAAGCCGAGACGAGTGTGGACTAGGTGGGCCGGAAAGCCTCTAGCATGACCAGGCAATCTGACGTAACCTCAGCCACTTCCGTGCCTGCAGGTGGCCTGTTCTTCCACCAGGTGGCAGTGTTCCATAATGAACAATGACTGCATTAATTAAAGAGGGCCCTGGCCAGCCTTAACATTACAGGCCAGCTAATGAGCATTTGCTCAGAGCACTAATTACAGTTATCCTTCCTGATGGCTGTGTGGGATTCCTGGACTGGGTATGGCAACTGTTTTCCTTCTGGACCTCCTTTCATTCTGTGTCTGAAATAAATAGAGAGTATTTTTAACTGATTTAACTGAGCACATGCATGCCCAGGCACTGTGCAAAGAGCTTTCCAAAAACGATTACATTGCATTATTGTCACGCCAGCTCTGCAGTGAGTCCTGATGCCCCCACTATATAGATGAAGACTCTGAGGGTCAGAGAGCAGCAGCTTGCCTGGGGCCGCCCAGCTGGTACAGGGCAGTGCTGGGTTCACAGCTAGGTTTATGTGATGTCAAAGTCCAGCTACGACCCATCACACTGTCCTGCTCTGTATTTTAAGGAGAGTGATTATTACTAAGATAAGTTACACTGAAACCGAGTAAATTGTCTCCCGTATTAAGATATCATATTCTCATCCATACGATACTAGCGTAAATCCTACCAAAGGGAACATTTATGTAGCCCCCGTTCAGCTCCAGGAATGGCTGGGAATGGAAGGACAGGGAGTGGGACCAGACTTGCTTCTGAGAACATGTGACAGTGGCAGGCACATAGAGGAAGGGTGTTCTTCCTAAGTCCTCACAAGATGCCTTGAAGGAATGAAGGGCAAACCCTCATTGTTCTCTTTTTGTGGATGAAGAATTTAAGGACAGAGGTGACACTACCGCCCAAGGTCACACAGCATTCACTAGAACCGCTCTGCAGGTCCCAGGGACTTTCTCATTATCCTGGAAAGTGGCTGATCGGAGAGAACCCCAAAGCTCTCAAAAAGTAAATGATTGTGTAATTCTGGAGAATACTTTTCCTTTTCCTTTTCCTGATTTGCTAGCAAATTGGGGCAAATTAATATTTAGATGTTTCAGATTTCTCTAGCTTGAAAAGATTATCATCACTTTGTCTCTGGGTGACTGACTGAGACTAAAGAGATGTAAGTATACAGTGTATCGTGACATTTTGATTTACGGCCGCGCCAAGTCCAGGTTCAGGTGCTGGTACGCTAGACTGGAGGGGACGCTTCAAACAATCTGGTACCTCCCCTTCATTTTACATATTGGGAAACTGAAGGATGATTTGGCCACAGCCACCCAACCAGCCCATGGCAGGGTCAGGCCTAGGTTCCTAAATAAGGGCGCCCCACCAGTTCCCTTCGGGGTGTAAGAGACCAGAATTCAAACCAGAGTCCTGTCCAGAGGGGGGCTCTTTTGAGCTACTCCTGAAACTTCAAAAAAAAAAGGCCCTGAAATCAAATAAATATAAGAAGCCAAGTCAAACAAAATGAAATTTTAACAAGACTTGTCAGGACCTTTAATGTACTGATATTTATCCTGAACCTCCAAAAGGGAATCAGAATAGAATTTGATGATATTATTTAACTGCAACTTTTTAAAAAATCACTTCTATTAACAGCTCCTACAACAATGGTCCATAGAACACAACTTGGAAACAATGACTTAATTTTT
Organism: Mormoops blainvillei; assembly: GCA_004026545.1. Classification (NCBI taxonomy): domain Eukaryota; kingdom Metazoa; phylum Chordata; class Mammalia; order Chiroptera; family Mormoopidae; genus Mormoops; species Mormoops blainvillei. The sequence goes on along the minus strand of PVJD01001705.1, from coordinate 237,886 downwards.
ACCTCGGTTTCCAAAAGGGTTTAGTCATGGAACCCTGTGCTTAAGAGAATGTCATAGAATGAATGTTTGGGAGCACACTTAGGCACTGCTTTACTGAGTTACGTACAAAACCAAACCGCCTTCGGGTCCCCGTGTCCACCTAGTTTAAAGGCTGCCTAAGGGAGGATAAGCCTCATCAGTGGACATTCAGCCTCCAGAAAGAAAAGTTATATGTAGCAGAAGGCCATCTTGGTGAGACTTTCTGAATGAGATCTGAAAGATGAAGCTGTTTTAATTGTCCTTTCATTGGAAGACACCCCCTTTATACAATATTTTGGAAGTCAGCCAAGATGGCAAGATTTCAGTGCCTTGAGTTAGGGAGTTAGTGTCAGTAAAGGCAGAATTTTGGGAGTCAGATAAAAATAGGGGTTTGAACTGACGCTGTTCAACGAACATGTCAGCAGTGTGACTCTGGGTACGTTGTCCTCACTGACCTTCAGACTACTTAAAATGGGCGTAATTACACTAGGTAAAAATTGGGAGAATCTTATTACCTATGGGAGAAGATGGAAGAAAAAATGGAGTATACCATATTTGTTCAAACTAGTTGCTGATAAACCACTTGGAGAGAAAAGTGGGGGGGGGGGGTGCCTCAGGAAAAAGCTCCAGTAACCAAACGTGACCGGCTGACTGCTCCAGATAGTAACAGGATAAGGAAACCCAAGTGTGGGTGGAGAGCTGAGCTGGGAGAGGAGGCAGGAGCCAGTAGACGTAAGGCGGGGGAGCAGTCAGAAGAAGGGGAGAGAGGGGACACCCGCCTCAGCCCACGGGACGGGTCCCCAGCCCCTGTGCTAGCAGGAGGAGCTCTGCAAAGAGAATGTGCGAGAGGCATTTTCCCGTGGAATTCCCTTCGCGATATGAGCCAAAGGCCTAATCCCACAGAACCTCGATGAAGACAGCAGTTCTTACCCAGCGATCACTTGCTTCGACTTTGATTCGAAGGCAACTGCCACTGTGTTATAACCTCCACAGACGGTTGTTAGAAAGACTCACAGGAAGTAGAGAGCTATGCAAAGGGCGCAGCGCTTACCTGACTTTTTACAACACGTTCTTGAGTGAGTGCCCCAGTCCAATTTGTACACATTTAGTGTTTCCTCGTTAACGTGCATCATCATCTCAAAGGTGAGCTGCACAGCGAAGGGCACCAGCTGCGGCCCGCTGGTCAGGGACCGGCATCCTCCACTTGGCTCTGCCAAGGCAGTCAGAGTGCTTTTGGCCAGTTGCTCGGTCCGCTGGGCCTCGGTTCATTCACCTGTGAAACAGGAGGGAACAGGCTCTGCCGCTCCAGTGCTGTGGCTTTCAGCCAGTTTCTTACCATCTGTGAAACCAGAGTGGTCAGGTTCAAGGTTATGCTGGTAGTCCTGAAGTGTGTCCCTGATTGGGCCTCCAGCGGAGTCGACCTCTAAGACTTTTGGCTTTAAGGGTTTTGTTTTTTTTTATTCTTAAAGCTCCTTATCTGTTATACACACACACATACACACACACACACACTTTGCTAGATCCTTCTCCCCTCATAAATAAATAAGAAAGAAAGAAAGAAAGAAAGAAAAGAAAGAAAAGAAAAGCATGAGAAGCAAAGCGAAGAGAAGGGAATGGAGAAGAGCTGGCATAAGCAAAACCCTAGACTGGCCCCGAGTGAAAAATCCCAGCATAAAACTCTTCACATCTCTAGTGCTTGTGGGGTCAGAACACAAGAGGATAAGAAAGACCCCCACCATGTGCGGAGTCGTAAGAAGGTTTAAAAGACCTGGAATGGCAGTATGGGGGTTGGGGGGGGGGATTAACCCTTTCTTTCCTCCTTGAAGCTTACAGCTGACTGTCTAAGCACATGAATCTCAGCCTAGCTGAATAAGCTTTTGCCAAACTTCTTTCAGACACACCTCAGATGGTGTCTCGGTAATTCATTCAGTTCCCTAGGGACACACAGAGGCAACGATCAGAAATTGCCGAAGCTAAAGTGGGTCACAGACCAGATCATCTTACTAATTGGGCCACCACAGAAAGTCCCTTTGGGCTTGTGTTTCATTTCCTTTGAAAAGAGCTCCTCCCCACGGGACCGATGTCTCCCTGGCTGTGGACTGCTAAGGTCTAAACATCTAGTCCTGACACCGGGCAGGGTGTAAGTTGAAAGTTATCTGTAGGTGACTTGACCAAATTATAGTTTTATGTCTATAAAATGGGTTTCCAACAGGTTAATAATATATAAAAAGCATTAACAACAGAAATATGAACAAAGGATGAGAAAGTACACCTCATAAAAAGAATAAATGCCTAACAGTCATGTGAAAAGGTATTCAATGAAATATAACTTTTAAATAACGATTACACTTAAATTCCAATGTGATGCTAATTTTTTTCCTATCAGGTAGGCGAACAGTAGAAGCAATGCAAGTACCTAAAACTGTCATTTAAGATGGAGTAAAATAGGCACTTTTGTTGAGACTGTACCTTGATACCCCCTTCCTGGAGGGCGGTTGGACCAATGCGTAGCCCAAACATTAAACTCAACCATTTGGCTCCACAACTCCACTTCTTGAATTTTATTTTAAGTCAATCATCATAGAAACCCAAACATAAGGAGACCTTGCTCCATGGTTGTTCGTCACAGCCCTCCCTGTCCCTAAGCTCTTTTGTTTGTTATTATGAATAATTCCAAATGTCTATTAAAAGGATATTGAGGAAATTATAGCATACTCAAATATTTGAACACTCTGCAGGCTTTAGAAATCACAGCGTAAATACACGTTCACAGCCTATTAAGGAGAAAAAAGCAAATAATGCAAATAATATTCCTTTAAAAGACCCCAGTGAAAAAAACAACAGCAATGGTACTGTGTCCACAGAGTGACAAAAGCTGGGGCAGGGGTGGCGCCCAAATACTGTGCCCGACTGACTGGTTGGTGAGGCGAAGAATAATTTTTACTGAAAACCATTTTGCTATCTTGTTGGAATCTTTACAATGAGCATAAGTTGATTTTATTTTTAAAAAAATAGCAAATAAGGCAGAAATAACAGAATATTGCGCGGTGGGAGGCCCGGGGGGCGGGGTCACCCCACACAACGAGAAAGGGCTTGCAGCTTCAACCATGCTAGCAATAAAACCTGTCATTTTACGTAAGAAACTTACTACTTATCTTCCTCAAACATGTGAAAAGCCGTCCCCTGGGGTTCAGGGCTGATGCCCTGCTTGAAAGATACTGGCCTGAGCTTCGAGCCTAATTTGTGTAAATTTGTCTGCACTACTCACTCCATTTCCATTTTGGTCTGGTGGCTTTCTGTTCCAATGACTAGTCCTCCCCTGCTCTGCTCAGAGTCTAGGTGGTTTTCCCTTAGAAGAGCGCGTGCTTGTGTTTTCTCCCAGTAGCTGCTGTAGGTGTGGGATGGCTTAGCATCCGATAGATAGGATGCCCTTTGTCGTAGGAAAAACCTCGGGACTGTCCTGGCTACTCTCAATAAGGGACCTAAAGGAGCGCCGAGGAGGGAGGTTTAGAGGCAGTCAGTCCTGGGACCGCGCTGGAGGTCACAGCCACGACTCATCAAGTCCTTATCTAACAAAGTCCTCCCTCTGGAGAGCTAGGAAAAACTGTTACAGTCGACTAAAATCGATCGTGACATTTTCCTGCCGAAAACCTCTCCGTGGCCCCTCCGTGGCCTCTCCTTGGCATCCAGTCTTCCTGGTTCTCCCTCGGCGTGTCGGCTAGTTACTGTTTCTGTGGGTCTCCCAGCCACACCTGGGAAGCCTTTCCCAGGCCCATTGTCAGCATCCCGACTCACAGCGCTCTTGTCCCTTCGTCTGGTCCTCCAGTCCCTCTCTCCCCACCCCTTCCCGTGTCTGGCCCACTCCTGCTATTTCTTCAATGTTCAATACCCACTTCAAGCCCCACCTCCCAGGACCCAGAGACCAGTCCACGGTCCTCTCTGCCGCATCTCCAGCTGACTTAGCCTCTCCCGCACCTCATGGTCTCAGCACTACCACGCTACATCTGTTCATTCCCACGCGCGTTCATGTGCTCACTCGCTGTCACGCACTGGGCCAGGGGCTGAAATAAAGCAGGATAAGGCAGAGAGCCTGTTCTCATGGGGTTCCCGCTCTATCGCAGCCCTTGACACCCCATGCTGTAATCACTGGCTTCCTCGTGAGTCATCTCAGCCAAACTAAGCTTCCTGACGTCAGTGATCACATCTCAATCCGCTTTGATTTCTCAGTCCCGGGAACTTCAGACACTCAGCAAACACCTGTCAATCACTAAAATACTGAATGAAGAAATGAATGCCACCAAGGCATGTTAGGTAGGCAGGTTTTGATTGTTCGCTACGAAAGTTTATTTAGTTTCCCAGGATTATACTGAAGGCAAAGACCTTGCATTTAGAATTTCTAGGCTCCTACTTCACTCTCCCTCTGAACTGAAACATATACCTGGATAACTTAGTATATTTTTCTGGTTATTTGTTAAAACGCCTTGCAAATGTTGGAATACATTGGACTAAGACTTGCTAGGTATGAACAAAATACAAAATTGGGGGAAGTTTTTAAACAGTATCTCAACAGCTATTATGAATGATTTGGGTCTCACCCCTGACTGCGTATGCACTACTAATTAGATGATGTGGCTTGGTTTTCTTATCTGTGAAATGGGGGTAAGAGAACCCACTGCAAAATATTGTGAGGTTTAAATCAGCTGGTACATATGAGAGCTTAGGTCATAAAAGTTTAGGTGCCATGGTGACAGTGATGACGTTAGCTCAGTATCTGAAGCAAAAGCGGTGAGGGCAGCATTAGAGACTGATAAATACTGTGACCTTTGGAGTCAGAAAATGCTGAGTTTGTGTCCCGGCTCTGCTCTTTATCACCTGTGTGACTCGGGATAAGTTCCTTGCCCTCTCTGAACCATGGTGTTCTCGTTGCTAAATGGGGTTTAATTATAGCTACATCACAGAACTCCTGTGAGGATTAAAGGAAACTCTTGAATATAAAGCTTTAGGACAATTGAGAAACACATGGAAAGTCATCAATAAATGTTATTTTTAATAGTTATGAAGCGAGGAGGTTATTTTTTCACAATCACGAAGGAAGTTCAGGCTACTGTAGGTGCCTCATCTCTCCTTAGGAGGAAAATACGGCACACCTGGAACGTGTTCCTAGTAGGCAGATCAGCGGGGTGATGTTCCCTTCAAAAATGTGCTGACGCCAGTTCCGGGACCGAAGTCTTTGGCATGAGTGTGAGGACTCGGTTCACCAGAGTGAAGGGCTGGAAGAGCCCCAGGCGAGGGCGAGGGATGGTGAAGATCAGGGCTTCTGGTCGGGCAGGGAAGGCGTGGGCTTTGTAGGTGGCGTCTGGAGTTTGAAAGGACGAGGCCCCCGGGAGATCTGTAGCTAATGGCTACTTAGCATCCTGTCCAAGGACCTCCGACTATTGATTATTTGATTACTGTCCTGACACCAACATTTGGAGAAAGAAAAACAGTGAGTAAGATGTCTGATGATCACCTCCTAGCTTAACGTCTCCTACTTCTCAAGTCATGGACACTTTCCCCCACTCCGAAGTTCACTCTATGTTTTGAGCAGGTATGTGAACTGGCATGGGGCGGGACTGTAGCTTTCCCGCTAGAATTTTCTGTGTTCCTTTTCCAGTGATATGTACATCTTTGAGCCTGAAAACTAGCGAACAAGGACTATTCCAGTCCTTGCACTTCCCTACCACTAGCTCCACAGCTAGCCCACTGGTCTTAGCACATAGAGGAAACACCTCTTCCTCAAGATATTTTGTTGCCACCTAACAAAAGTTTCGAATAAACTCACAAAATTATGATGCCTATAATGTGGCTGGTTCCCCCAAGGCTGAGTAGCATATAACCTACATCAGGTTATATGCCAGCTACCTCTACCTTCTCACATTGGCCCCCAACTTTATCTTCGCTAATCATACCGCAGAAACTGTGTGAGTTTGCTTATATCCCATGAACTAGCATATGCTGAACTTGTACCTCTCTCTCAAGACTGAACTTAAACATACTCTTTGAGAAAGCGATCCCTGACATCTTGCCCTCCTCTAGATGAAGGAAAAATTTTACTCTCTCTCTGCTCACTGCTAGCGCTGTGCATGGCACTCAATGCTGTCATGGGACTTACCGTGCTGGGTTGCAGTGATTTGTTTCCACGACCGACTCCTATTCTAGACTGAGAGCTTCGAGAGTGAGACCACCTGGGATGCTTATGAAAATGCAGATTCCTGAGCCTGACTCCTCATCTCCTGAATCAGAATTGCTAGGTGCAGAATCTAGAAAGCTGCATTTCTAGATAAGACTGAACCTGGGGCAGCTTAAGTTTTCTCAGTTTCGAAGCTCACTTCTCTGGAGAGCAAGACACGTATTTATTGCAGGCACTGAGATATCGGGCATGCGTTCCACTTGAAGAAATCCTTGGCCATTCATATCTTCCCAATAGTGAGTGTTTTTGAGTCCCAAAATGTATTAGACACTCTAGGATATATACACACTCTTCTGGAAATCGGTTAACTCCAAAGTCTGTGAGCTGGTTTGTGTGTCTGTGTGTGGTATGTGGGGAGTTAATAAGAGGAATGGAGAGCCTTTGGAGCTGGAGGTAGTTATCCAAAAAAATAAGCATGATGACAGTGTCCTGAGTTATTTTAAAAGCTGGCTGACTGAGTTGGACATATTTTTGTTTCCAAGATCAAAAGACTCATCTTTGGTCAAATAATGGTTGATAAAATCACGAGCAAGCTCTTTGGGGAGTAACCAGGGCAATTAGTTTTCTGCGATGACAGTCCCGCATAGTTGCGGATCAGATAGGACAGTGGAGAGCACGGGCCAAGAATTCAGGCGGAGGTTTTCCGTTCATGGAAGTAGACAGTACATAGAAGGTGGGTTTGTGCAAGGACCTTGTAATAAATGACGAGGAAAATTCTGAGCAACAAATACATGGAATTTCCCATGCCAGAGAATTGGTTTTATTCAAGTTACGTCATTTTGTAAATCCCACAGAACACGTGTCATTTGCCTTTGTTCTGAGGTCTAATGACTTTGTTGATGTCTCTTCAGAGCCCACTTTTCCAGGACTCCTTAGAAGGATGACTATTGTCAGTGACAGCCTGTCAAGTGACCAGATACAGGGACAGGGTGCATAACTTCTTCCGTGCAGAAGTCAGTCAAGGCAGCCGCACCCTGAGAGCAGGCTACTTTGTTCCGTTTCGTCTTGTGTTGAGTTTTAAGAGAGAATCCTTCTCTGAAGAGTTACCTGGCAAGCATTCATTGAATGGCTTTATTTCTACAGGCCTAGCTATAAGAGAGGGTAAAGATACTTTACAAGATTCTTAAGGTATTTACAATTTATCTGGGGACACAAGAACTCGTGATTTTACTAGAGAACAATTTTAAAAGGGGGGAAAATTGGGACAACTGTAATAGCATAATCAATAAAATATACTTTAAAAAAAGAAAAGAAAACTCCGCCAGCGCCCCCGCCCCCCGCCCCGCCCAAAGCTTTGTATAAGAGCATTATGCTCTACTGGTTTGCTGCTCAACATGTGGTCTGAGGACCGTCAGCACTGGCCTCATCTGGCCCTCGTTAGAAAGGCAGGCACTCAGGCCCACGCCCAGGCCTAATGAATCAGTATCCGCTATTTAACCAAGTCCCTAGGTGATTTATATGCGCGGTAAAGACTTGCTCGTGGCATCTTCGACTGGTATTGAGCTGGATGCATAAATCACCTGGAAGCTATTAATTACCCTGATTCCTAGGCTCCAACAACTAGTATATTTTAGCATAATGAGTAAGAGTAGGGGACTAAGTTTAAATGAAGAACTTGCCCTTGGAGTGAGCGTGCGCCTGAGAACCAAAGGGTTGCCGGTTGGATTCCCGAGTCGGGCCACATAACTGGGTTGCAGGCCAGGCCCCCAATAGGGGGCGCGCAAGAGGCAACCACACATTGATGTTTCTCTCCTTCTCTCCCTCCTTTCCTCTCTGTCTAAAAATAAAATAAATAAAATCTTAAAAAGAAAAGAAAAAGAATTTTTCCTTTACCAGATGGGTTGCAGCCAAACAATGCAACCTGACGGGGCCCTCATCAATGAACATGGGAAACGATACCTATTAGGCAGGACTGTTGGAAAGACAAGACGTTTATCATGGTTCTTGGTTTATAGTAAACAATCAAAGAAATGCTGGCTATTTTTACTCTGACGGCCAGCGACGTTTGGGAACCACTACACCGTGGCGATGAACTTGGTTTATTTTACTGATGAGAAAATAGGTCTCCTTGGGTAAGAGCTGAGCGAAGGAAACAGCCGTTCCATTGCCACCATTCTCTCGACACGTGGATGCACTCGTCACATGCGTTTCTCTGCAGGACTTTTCAACTCATAAGAAATTCCAGAGATCAAACTCATCTGCTATCTGAAAAAGCTGACATCATTCAAGATTGATCATTCCACATTGCTAAGGTGTCCTCATAGGTGAAGGGTTCTGGAGAGCTAATACCAAGAACATGCCCTCCAGAAGGTGTGAGATATTCAGAGAGGGGAGAGAAACTGATGCCATTTAGCTTCCAAGTCAAAAAAAAAAAAAACAACACAAAAACCAAAATCTCTCTTAGTAAAATTGAACTATGTTATCTTTTCATCTTCAGGACATGCTGAGGTAACATGGCATTTTAGGGAAAATAAAATTACCCACATATACACACCCTAGTTAACGCAAAGACACAAGTTAGCGGAGCATTCATTCCCCAATTTTAAAGCACTGGAGACTTAGTTATTTCCTAGTGGCTGATCAAATTCGTTGACGCTATTTATCAGAACTTCTGCAACTCTCTCGTAATTCATCTCTATCTATTTTCTGGCTCTGACCATCTTGTTAAAATACCCACCCTTCTTTTTAAAGGTATGGATTCTTCCATAGGGGTTTGTCATTGGACATACTCTTCAGGCACTGTTGTCCTATAACCCTGTTTTTAAGAGTTGAAGAGGAGTAAGAATTGCCTCTAGGATTATTGTAAAAATAATGGCGCTAGTGTTAACTAGAGGGCTCAGTACCACGGTTAACACAGACTAAGCTCTCCATAAACAGTGGCATTGTTATACTGTATTCACTCTTTCTCTACTGCAGGTTCATTTCCTTCCCGCAAGTCATCAAATTCATTTGTGTATTACTTTGTTATTTAAATGGCAAGTGTTTAACCAACTCAGTTAACACCTCTAATTCATTTTCGCCTTTCCCCACCTTAATGATATGAAGTTCCCTTCGGTTAAAAGTAAAATGCTTGATCCGCTGTAACATGCAGCAACTCAACGGAGCTCCAGACCTGCAGCAGGCTGTTCCACTGCTCTCTGGGTGATCCAACTACACCAGAATGCCTTGGTAACAGTTTGCAAATGACCTGTAGTATTGCATTTCAGACCCATTGTAAATTGCAACTATAAATATGTCTCTATAAGTGTATGTGTATGTATTTTTAATGCAACAGCTATAGGTCAAGTAAATGAGGGAAGTAAATGCTTAATCAGAAGCTATATTGCCGATTTCCTCATAATCGATACTCTTCTTCTGATGTGGATCCATGAACCTTTCTTATTGTATTTCCTAAGTTATAACTCAGTGATCTGTCTCCATTAGTGGGGAGGCATATCATTTGGTTTTTGGCTTGCGAAGCCAGAGTTTCTAAATAGTGTTTATTTTTTATAGATTTCATCCGTTAACTTCAGGTATGAGATTTTTAAAAAAACTTTTTGGCTGTATCCCCAAACATACTGTGATTATAGCCTCCCACTCCTCGCTCTAGTGTCTGCTGGTTCCTTCAGCCAACATTGTGTCTGAAGTGGATAACCATCCCGCCCAGCCGTTCTCCCAAGACTGTGACTCACGCACCTGACCGCCAAGGTTAGTCACGTACTAGTCGCTCTCTCACACTCTGTCTTCACCCTGGCTGCAGCCTACCAGCAGTCCAGACAACAAGGACTTCCTGGAACATTGTACCTTACAGACAGCTTTATTTGCAAGCAACAAAAACCAACACTGGCTAACTTTAGCAAAATAGGAAATTGCTGGCAGAACGTGCGTAGTTCAGCAAACTCAAAGTCTCGCTGAGAAGGGACAGGAGTCCGGACAGCACAGGGTGCCTAGGTGTCTAACTGACTGTGTCATCAGGAAGCTATTCAGAATGAGTCAGCTCCAACCTGATTTTTTTTCTTTTTTCCTGTTCTTGCACTGCTCAGCTCAAGGTCCTGATTATCTTAGCCTGGACACAGGCAAGCATCTTGACTGGCAGTCTCACTAAGATTGGAGAGAGTGGTGGACAAGAGAGGCCCCATCAGATGGTGTTATCAGTCACAGGAATGGACGGAGGGGGGAAAATGTCACCACCAGCACTTTATGGTGTCGTTTACCTGCTTTATAATAATAAATGATTATTATAGAAAATATAGACACCAAAGAGTAGGAAAAAAATAAAATCGAAGGGCAAAGAGAGAGAGAGTTATTCCTTTCCTCCCTTGGAGAGATAATGAAGACCATGATAATAATATTGTTCGTTTATTCAGGTAGGCAGAGTTTTCTCTCTAGAACTTCAGGATTAGAAAAGTGCCGAAGATGGTACATTTCCGTGATCCTCAAACACCAGGGCGGACCAGCTGTATTAAATAAACAGTGATTCCAGAGTCCCACTCTCAGAATCAGCATTTTATTTGAATCTGGAATTCACCCCCAGAAGTAAGCTTGAAGGACTGCCAAGCTGGCGAGTGGAGGCCTCAGATGGAAGGGCCATTCCCCTGGGCCTCGCCATCGTGAGCAGGCTCCAGTTTCCACGATCAGCCTTATCTCAACGCGAGGTTGCATGCGATCACAGGACTACGGTCCCAGGACTGAAAGATGACAGCATGCGCGCCCTTTAATGTTGCATCCATACTCCCTGAATATATTGGCCCTGGAATTTAACCCTTTATTCTATCTGTTCTGTCAATTACACAGTACATGGCACCCCTACCTCGTCACCTGTTTTGCACTAAAAGTATTAATTCCTTAAATGTAAACCTTTGAAGTGTATTCTAACGTTGGTCACCCTCTTTTGACATATCTTCAAGCAAGAGGCCTGGCCTCTCTGGGCATGTGAGAGACATAAGCCTAATTCCCACAGGAGTATGCACCCCTCTGATGCTGCACCCAGTACCGAGAGCCCTCCTAAGGCCCCATGGCCAGAGGTCTGCGTGGAGAAGCTGAACGCACTTATGATGGTTGCAAAGAAGGAAATGCTAGATAATCGGCTGGGCGAGGACAGTGGTGGGAGGTAAAACAGGAAAGGTATGCATAGGCATTCGAGCTCTTAACCGAAAGTCCCACCCAGCCTGACATAAACAAGAGGGGGATTTTCCCCCGAAGCAGAGTAACAGGATAGGGCATAAGGGTCCAAGGCTTTGAGCCACGTACATAGGCACCTGGTGTCTTTCTCCTGATCTCTCAACTTGGCTTCGGTCTTGCTGGCTCCCTTCCCTGGCTGCAGTTACAACATGCAGTCAGCTCCGGCTCAAAACCCTAAACTCAGCAACCCCAGAGTCCGCCTCTCCTACAGGCCCAGAAAACCCACAGAAATGAATTTCGTTGACCCCCGTGGACCACACTGGTCCCTGCTTTCCCTGACGCAGTCACCACAGGGTGGAATGCACAGACCGATGCAGCTTTAGTCACATGCTCTGCTTTCGAACGTCATGAAGTAGTCACAGAGCACATGGGCAGAGACTAGAGAAGAGATATGCCCCAAAGTGAAATCGGGGCATCATCGCCATCAGAACAGGGAGTAAATGCTGGGCAGAAATACAACAAATATCCAGGAGGGTAAAACTTCAGATTTTGAGAAGTCTTGAATGTTATCTGTAAACCAACCAAGGCTTTTTTTGCATCACATACTGAGTATTTTTCTCGGCCTCAAGCTATAAGTTGCATCTGGTCACTGGCCACGCAGTAAGCTCTGGTTTGTCCTTTTGGGCTCTAAAAGAATTGAAAAGAAGGTTTCTGTCCTGCCTTGGGTTGTGCAGATGTGCACCATGGAACACCATGCAGGATTCACAGCTGTGATTTGGATTTCTAGAGAAAATCTCTCCTCAGGCTCTCTCTGCTGAGTTTTTGCCAAAGCTGCCTGGAACCCCCCGCCCCCAATCTCCATCCTATTGGCAGCCACTTTAGAGGGGAAGTGCCTGCGATGGGAACTGTTTAGATGGAAACAATTCTTGTGTAATGGCCTTGGCCTCCTCTGGCATGAATGGAGCATTTACAGTAGTGAAGCCATGTTTTATTAATGTTATTTCCTCAAGACGACTGGTTAGCTCCTCCATTTGCAATGCAAATCAGACATAGAAAAGGTTTTATATATTCTACATACAATCCTCCATACAGCCACATTCGGTGACAAATTGTAATCTCTTGGCCTGGTGAGTTTGGATAATAAAAATACCACTTACCGTTCTAGTTTATGCTAATAGACTAACAGTCATCTGAGATGCTGAGACCGAGCAAGAGACTTGGGGCTCAGAAAGGAAAACCACTGATCACGTTGCTTTTTGAAGGGACCACTTTGAATCGGGTGCCCTGACTTACACCCTAGAACTAGGAAGGGAGGAACCAATTGCCGTATGAATTCAAGCATCACTTAGCATGCGAGCTTTTGCTTTTGCTGGTGTTATATCAGATTCCGAGCAGAAAAATCCAGAGTCCCCCTTGAAGGAATAAAAAAGGGACTTGTCTCCCTGCATCTGGTACCGCCTGCAAGTTGAATGCTAAAGTTTGCACTGAGGGAGTTGTGCTATCCTAGCTATTTGCTAATTGTATGCTCTTTTGTGAAAGGCTGTTGCCGGAGTGGCTACAGTTTAGGAAATGGAACACAAGAATAAAGAGGTTTTAGATGAATCACTTTATAGAATCCACATGACTAATGACTTATATTGCCTCAAAAACTAAAATGATGGATTAGAATGAACAACCCAAATGTAAAAAATCCCACTCAGCCTTCTGGTTGCCCTCCAGCCGCTGCGCAGCCCCAACAGTACTTATCTTTGTATAGCAGGGGCCTCCAGCGGCTGATGACATGCTGGCCATGAGGCAGGGGTCCTAATAACACCTTGTTATTTAAAAGACTTCACACAGGTACGGGCCTCCTCTCTTGCTAGCCCTTGGCTCCTTAATGGACACAATGGTTCTTCTTCTATCCCCTCAGCAATATTCTTTCCCAAATTAGATTTCCACGCATGATTTTCTGCCTTCCAAAAGGAGACCCGTGTGTGCATAATGTTACACCATGTTATCCATGATGACAAGTCTGAAAATGCCCGCCCCACTGTCTTCTAAACTTTCAGGAAAACAAATTGCTCGTTTTAATTCCCATTGGCTCTTCCAGCGGGTGCACCCTGGAAACACAGCCTTTGAAGAACAACAGCTGCAGCTGCAAAACTTCAGTTCCTTGTAACTAGAAGCCTCTGGGTTGCAATGGGAGCCAGGTCATGAATGCACTGGACTTAGATGTACCCAAACAGCTATTGTAATTCAGACCATGAATTCTGGCCCAATTCTGGGGAATTAGTTGCTTTCCAAGATAGAAATCTGTTTGGCAGAAAAAGAAATATTTGTTTTAAAATGAAATCCATTTGGTTAATAATCAGCCACCCAGTTGTAGGTTGCTTTCTACAGTTCTGTAAATAAAATTCCCTGCTTCGCCTTTCCCAGGGATTGATGAAAAAGGGGTTAGCCTTTGAGGAAGGGATCCTAAGAATATAGCCAAGGCCTTGTTTCCCTGGGGACAGTGGTGACAGTGAATGGTTCCTGGCTGACTCCCCTCCTGAATGAACTGGATAACATGGCTTGCAGGGAGTGCCGAGTGGGCATTCAACAGGCATTAGAGAGATTCAGCGCGGTCACTAAGGTGCTGTATGTTGGCCTAGTCTGAAAAGAAATTCTACAAACTAAGGGCGATGTATGTTCGAAGTCAGGCTGTCTGTCTAGGGAACTGGGCTTTTAAGAATCCCAAGTTGCCTGTCGGAACATTTCTGTCAGATCGGTGAAGCGGCAAGTTACGCTAGGGTACATCTGGCTAAAGAACAGAAACTGATCTGATCACCAATTTTCAGCGCCTTTAAATTGAAAGCAAGAATAGTGGGTTCCTCTGAGAAACCATATCAGACATTTGGGGTTTTTTTCTTTTTTAAAGATTTTATTTATTTATTTTCAGACAGAGGGGAAGGGAGGGAGAAGGAGAGGGAGAGAAACATCACTGTGTGAGAGAAGCCTTGATCAGTTGCCACTCACCTCTTGCAACCCAGGTTTGTGCCCTGACCGGGAATTGAACCAGCAACCCTGTGGTGTCACGGGCCAGCACTCACTCTGGTGAGCCACACCAGCTAGGACTGTTTTTTCCTTTATGTCATCCAAATGTCTCCTTTTCTCCACAATATTTCTTTACCCTTTAAATATTTTTTGAAAGACTACCAAGGGTAGGGGGAGGGCAGAGAAGTATACCTAAAAATTAATTTTACTGACAAAATCAGCTTTTTCAGGTGCTATCAACTTAAACAGAATTCCTATACAGCCTACACAGCCTCCTTGCCTGTGTGAATATTCTTCCTTTTTGCACCGTAAATCATAGGACACAGTTCTGCTTTCTGAGGAGGCACACTGAGTTTCCATCCAACTCTGTAAAAACCCAACTAAATAAATCTAGTGCAGGTCAATCACTGTACTGATGTGGAAAGGCTAAGAAAGCGGCTTTATTTAATATTATTATTTCTTTAAATCTTTCATATAATTTGGAGTTTCTCTGAGTCGCCTAATTGAATAATAAAAAGAAAACAAGATTGTGAAATCTGCCATCTTTCTCTCTGTCCATCTACAGCTTGAAAACCTTTTCTCAGTCTCTTGCCTTCAATTAATGAAATAGTTTCCCACCCCACTCGCATCCTGCCTGCAGACACCATTGCCATGGTTACCTGGATACCTGTTTTCAAAGAACATGTGTAGTAGTAATTCAGCAATCTAAACATCTCAGTGTGTTGCACTTAAGAACAGTAATGAGACCATTATGAAACTACTTGTAGTGAAACATTAAAGTTACAGTCTGAGGTTAAAACTTTAATTTGTACTCATTTAAGGAAGTAAGGTGGACCTCTGCAGCTAAACAGCAAGTCACTGACGTAAAATGCCATCCATCTGAGTCAAGGTATTGGGGCTGCCTCTTCTTAGGAGGACAGACAGACTCACCAGCCAACCCAATGAACAGTTAACGGCAAAGGGCCAATAATGAATCCATGTGAAGGTACAGAAAAAGAGAGGGAGACTCAGGACTGTTGTCTTCATTTTATCTGAAAACACCATTTTGATAACCTTAATTTGGGACTTCTCATATGGGTCCCTACAGATTTTCTCTGGGGAAAAACATACTTCCCTCTGAACATTAGTTTTTTCGCCGTCAAAAATTTTCAGTGTCTCTCTGAACCAGGAGTGTTTACCTCAAGCCCATTGTAGATAGTTGAGAGATGATTTGCAACTAATTTGAATTAATGGTAATTTAAAAGTCCCAAGTTTGCCAATATTACAATTTAAATAAAATGAATTAGAACAAATGAAATATTAACCCTATAGTGTCATCTAGTCTTACCATCCCATAAGCTATTTTGAGTGGGAGAGAAAGGGGTTATTTATAGCAAGAGTGCTGAGAAATTGAATTAACCGTGAGTGCCAAGGCTAAAAGTAGTGTCTATTACTATGTGCTTGACCTTATGTCCAGATTGCTTTTTGAAAATGCATTTTTCTGTAAATTAGTGTAAGGCCTTTTATTAAATAAACCTGAACCCTTGGAAAGGGGAGCAGGAAACACACTGAATTTCTCCATTGACATCCCTAAGCAATACACATTTTTAGAACGAATTAAAAATCAAAACAAAGAAATGAAATGCAACTCCATTAGAATTTCTGGATTTCAGCTCTCCACAACAGACACACACACACACACACACACACACACACACACACACACAAGCAAACATATAACAACAACAACAAAAATCACACTGGATTGGTGTCAAAGATGTAAAGATTTTAAAAAATCAAATTATGAAAACACTAGATAAAATTATGGACTCATGTTTGTTACCTAACCATAAACAAGAACAGTGTTTTAGAATTCCATGAGGAAGGACATATTTATAAATATTCATAAATTTACCATTTTAAATGTATGGACTGATAGCACTTGTAATCCACAGGGCAAAGCAGGAGGGAGAGACCAGAATGCTCACGCATTATCGGTGGGAGTAAAAGTTGGCACGTCCTTTCTGGAGGACAATTTGGTAATATGAATAAAAATGTACATTTTCATTCTACCCAGACCTTTTATTCATAGGCATTTATACCAAAGAACTAGTTGCACAAGCCAGACCCCCCCAAAAAAAGGAAAGGGAGGAAAGGCATATGTCAACACCATTTATTATAATTTGCATGACGCTGCAGGCATCTGCAACTGCCTCTGTCTGTCCTTCAACTCGACTTGTTTCTGGTGATAAAGAAACCACTTGGTTTGTATGAGGAATATTTGGGAAAATGTTCACCTGACTGATTACATCCTGTATACTTCTTTTGATAATTTTACTATGTTTATGACAAGTAGGTATCAGTGTTATAATCAGGGCTAAGAATAAAGCTGTTGTCGGTTGAATTGTGTTCCCCAAAAGAGATTTTGAAGTCCTAACACACAGCACCTCAGAATGTGGCCTTATTTGGAAATAGGATCTTCGCAGATACAATCACGTTAAAATGAGGTCATACTGAATTAGAGTGGTCCCAAATCCAGGGTGACAGATGTCTTTATAAGAAGAGGAGAGACACACGGGCAGAGATTGTGGGGATGCACTGACAAGCCAAGGATTGTCAGAAACAACAGAAATTAGAAGAGTCCAAGAAGACCCTTCCCTACAGGCTCAGAGGGAGCAAGACCCCGCTGGCGCCTTCATTACAGACGCCTAACCCCCAGACAATACGTTTCTGCTGTTTCAAGCCACCTAGTTTCTGGTACTTGCCAAACAGCCCCGGGAAACTGATAGAAAAGCTACTTTAACTTTAAGGGGAAACTCCGTGCACTCTATGACTGTAATAAGAAGATTCATCTTTCCACCATGCCGCACGTGGACAGAGCAAACTCCACTAATCTAGAAGTGAATTCATGGTACTTAGGAAAATGAGCTGAAATTGTCCTACTTCTTAGATGTTATGCAGATGTTACACAGAAATGCTGAAGCAGTTCTGAACACCTCCCCCACAACCCCCAGATATCAGAAACATCATTGTGCAAGGCCCCCCAAAACGCTCCTTCTTCTGTGAACCATCATAAATATCCTGAATTAGCTGGAGATCTATCTCATTGATGGACTGCTTTAAAGAACTACAGGCCTGCTTATTATAATATTCATTTCTTTTACTCAACCATATTAAATATGACTCTAACAATGAGCTGAAAGGAAAACTAGGTCCCAAGTGTTTTGGCATCTTTTCAGTGTGGAAGGTCAGCCACAAAGCAGTGAGCCAGGGTGCGTAGTGAACAGACATATGGCATTTGTTTTCGAGAGGAGAGGGTGGGCGGAGGAGTGGCCTGTTTTCCAGCTGCCTTCTAAAGTCAGCCTGGATGTCTGTAAAATCTCACTGCATCTTACAAAGCCTCTTAATCTTTTTTTTTTCCTCTCTAAATGGTCTTCAATAATCTTGAGAACCACGAAGTCACGGTCTAGGAGAACCGTGTCTTCCGAATTGTGCTGGGTCTTCGGCAAGGTTAAATTTGGGATCTAACTGCATTAGGATTTGGCAAATGAATCAGTTCAGGATGAAAGTCGGAACCCGAGGGCTAGAGAATCAATGGACGAGGCCTATGCCTATGGTAGGGACATGGCTTATAGAAAACATAGCACTGGGCTGATGTCACTCCTAGTACTGTTAGAGCAACCACGCGCTAATGCTGGTTTAATAAAACTAGACCTATTTGGATGCTCTTATGATAGAGAATTCAACTGGAGAGAGCCAATTCTACATGCACAGAGAGTACGTGTATGTTACCCAGTGTGGTTTGGAGGGTAATCAAACACTTAAGGACCCGTCAAGAATTCGGGCGGTTGCAAATTATAACAATGCAACTCCAACAAGCTGTGTCAAAAAATTGAAAAAGATTTTGTTGTGAAATCAAAGGATGGCGGTGGCATCCTGCCTCTAAGGCCTTGTCATCAATTGTGTGTCTGTCACAGTCCTCCCTTTTAGCTCCGGTTCTCTGTGGATGGCAGTTTTATTTACCCTCCTGCTAATGGGCTTCTCCCACATGATGAGAACAAGTACAGTTTAGCTCTGGACTTGTGTTCCCGTGGCCCACAATCCAACATATAAAAGAGAAGAATTCCCCTTTCTCCGTGCCCACAGAGAAATAATTCCAGAAAGTTCTCTGACCGTGGGGTTTGGATTAGGTCCTCATGCCTGAGGCAATTATCCTGGCCAGGTTGATGGGGCGCCCTGATTTGCCGGGCTGGAAGGCAAGGACTGGGATTGGCAACCCCATTAAGATAAGATGGGGTGAAAAGATGTTCCCAAAGGAACATGGGTGCTGTTTCCAGAGGAGAAAAGTAGTGCGAGAAGGACAAATGCAAGTACCTATTAGAGTACCCACACAGTCCCCCGATACTGTCCTCTCCCCCTTTGTCCTAGGTTTCCATGTCACTTGAAATCTAT
Source organism: Mormoops blainvillei (assembly GCA_004026545.1). Classification (NCBI taxonomy): domain Eukaryota; kingdom Metazoa; phylum Chordata; class Mammalia; order Chiroptera; family Mormoopidae; genus Mormoops; species Mormoops blainvillei. Next base: position 219,096 of record PVJD01001705.1, on the reverse strand, counting down.
GCTTTACATTTGTAGGTTGTAACTGTCTGATATTATAGAAAAGAAAGATAGATGATTGACAAACAGAGAGATGGCAAATGAATCAAGCCAGGCAGAGCTGACAACAGAAATGACAAACCGCTGTCTGTGAACAAGGAAATAAAAATTGATTGCAAAATAAAACTTTTGTATGAACGGAGCTTTACATTAAGGAAGAATTAGATACATAACGTTGGCCCGTATGAAGGGCAGCTTCTTTTTTAAAGCAGGCTGTAAATAAATATAAAGCTATATTGAAAAAGTATATCAAAAGGCAACTCATGAGGTTGGGGATAAAATATACAAGTTGAATGCATCGTTGCAGTCTTGTCTATTCAAGCGGGAATTCTAGGATCGGCCGCTCAAAGAAGTGAACTCTGGGAAGACCAGTTCATTTCATAAATAGATACAGGCAAAAGGTCAGATTTTATCCCTCAGGTGGGACCCGAACTTTTTCAGAAAATGACTTCATCTATGAAGAATTATAAGTAACTTTCAAAAAATGTAAATTTATTATAGCTAGTGTGGTGCTGAGACTGATTCAGAGAACTTATAAATTCAGAAATTGGTACAATTTTGTGAAGGTAAAAATTGAGGCCTGACCTCGGCTGTGACCTTCATCCTCTCTCCCAATTGTGGGACCCAGAACTTCGCTCGCCTGAGCTCAGGGTCTCACACTTTGCCTCAAACTAAGGTTACATCACAAAGGTGGAGTTTCCCAGACCCTCCAGCATAGTTGTGGTCTGTGGTATTTATTTTCCCATTTTAGGTGCCAACTTTTGAGGGAATACTTCAGAGGATAAAGCCTTGTCTACACATTGTAAACTGGGACTTACTTGGAACCACCTAGAGATGGCTGGACCCTCAGTTGGTACCAGCCCCGCCTGGCCTATTTATGGAACAGGCTAGATTCAGGAACCTACTCCATAGAAAATGAAGTTGCTAAGTCAAAGTAGTTAATTTTCCATTATCCACATGCATACTAACTACTTAAAAGTCTGTCTAACTAGTGGTTGGTTTTCCAATTTTTGAAAAATTAGAACATAGAGAAAAGAAAAAGATCAACTAAATTCCCTACACCCAGACAACCCTTAACATTTAGCTATATGCAATTTGAGGCTTTATTCCTAAGTAAGTGTGAAGCGTAAATATATTTTTCTTTCACAGGAGTAATTTTGTCCCATAACAAATGTTTTATGACTTGATTTTTAAAAACTAAATGTATTATACATTGTTTTTCCACTTACATAGATATTCCTCTGTCCTCATTTTAATCTGTTCTATAACTCTAACATAATATATATGTATACAAAATGAAGAGTTTAGGTTATGTCTTCATATTTTATGACCGTATGTAATTCTGTAATGACATCCTCAGGAACTTTTATATTTATCTCCCTACGTTCAATCCTTAGAGGTTCAGGCGCTGAGTAACAGCACGTGCAGAATCTTTGGGGTGTGGATTTTTAGACAAGTTACTACCCAGAAGGTGTATGAGTTCTCGTTACCTTATTTAGTATTTCTGACTATTGGGGGCGGGGTAGTATCATCACCATATAGCATTCCTTTAAAGACACACCCTCTTTTTTCATATTGTAACATACCTGAAATCAGATTGCATTTAACAGTATGCTCTAATGTAAACTGCCCTATTCTTTTCTCTCTTAGTAGCCCATAAAGTAACAGCATGCCCTACAATCAATGGCGTCTTAGATTCAGGGAAATACAGTATTCAGTGTAAGCGATTTTAAGTTCTGGCCTAGCTTTTCCTGCCACCCACGAAGCTTCTGGGACCAGTTGCCCTTGCTAACTACTTACAGTGTGCTCAAAGTATATAAATTCAATTCAACTTTTATGCAATGTCTCTCTGCATATGGCTCAGGGAATACAAAGACGAACATGACAGTGCTGAGAAAAACTTAATTAGGGAGGTCACTGCATAAACACCACATAATGAATTTTACCTCAAAACCTTTGTGGAACAAGGCAGGATATAAATAAATAAAAACACTATCCATACAGAGGCCAAACAGACATGAATTTCAGATGATCTCTCCCACGTGGTTCCTTTCTTGGCGCAGATAACCCAGAGCCCTTCCAAGCTACCTGTGCTGCCTCGCAGCCATTCTCTTCTCGAAATGCTGCTCCCTCTGACTCACAGGGGGTCTCCTCTCCTCACGTTCTTCACCTGGCCAGCTCCTGCTCAGCCTTCAAAACAGGGGCCAGAGGTCACCCCCCTTGGGAAGTTGCTCTGACTCCCCCTCTGCCCCGCTCCTTCTGTCACTGTTGCTTCCACAGTGCTCAGTACGTTTAACCCCACACAGCACAGTGACCTATTTTCATGCCACTGGGATGCGGAGGAATGGTATGGCCCAGCATTCAAAACTCTGGGGTGAGACTGCCCCGGCGCAGTCCCAGCTCTGCCACTTGCTCCCCATCTCTCCTTGGGCAAGTTCTAGGCAACCGCTCTCAGGTCTGGATTTTCTTGTCTGTGAATTGAAGTCAAGATCGCCTCATTCAAAGGGTTGTTTGGGGGACCAACTCTCATAACATATATGAAGCACTTAGCGCAGGTGCTATATGTTGGAAAACAGCGGATAAGAAAACACTGGCTCCCTGGCTGGCTGTGTCCCCAACAGACCAGGGTGCTTCCGGGGGACTTGAGGTACATGCTTTGTCTCTGATCCCAGGCATCTGGTGTGGAGTAAATTCCCAGCACAGGTGTGTTACAGTGCTCGTGTGAAAAAAACCAAGCCCTCCTCCTTAGGGGCTAAAAGAAATGAGACAATGGGCTTTTCATTCTGGCTCAGAAAATGCTTTTTTGTTTTGCAAGGGCCCTCCTAGCTATCTGGCTATAGAGAGAGATTGATCGTTTGAGCCTCGTGATGGCAAAAGCAGTCAGAAGGACTGTAAGAATATCGATACAGCCACCTTTTTGTTAGAACCCATCCGTAATAATAACTGTCCAGGGTCGGGTTTTTTTTTTTTTTCTCCCCTTTCTTCTTTTTTTTTAATCCTGCTCACCGGAAGTCTTAAGGTTGATAACAACATCAGGCGTCTCATGTATTAGCAACCCTTGTATGCGATCACGAGTTTCTTTTATTTGCTTCCTGTGTGCGCTCTCAGGGGACGTGGTGGTAATTTGAGGATAAGCAGCATGAATGACCAGGACAGTGAGTGTCCTAGTGGGTGGACACTGTCTAAAATGACATTTGATCACATGACCCCACTGCTTATGTTGGGAAATCTTGGTCCCCTTGGGCGGTATTCAGAGAAGATTAACCACTCCTAGAGAATAAGTAACTGAGACGTATCAGGAAGTGACCTCACCCCAAAATACCTGCCTGGCTAGCCTCGCTGAGGCCTGAAATGATGGCAGTAGAGTTTACTTCCTCCGAGATATTGCTCCTTGTTGGAATGCCAAGGCATTTGACCATCGAAAAAGAAATGGTCATAGCCCCTGTTTACTGAATCCTCTGATCGGCCGGGTAGAGACATATTTCATCTTTGAACTTGCCAAGCAATCCTACAAAACAGGTATATGCTTATTATAGAGACAAGGAAAATGAGGCTCAGAAATGAAGTAACTCGCCCAAGTTTCTAGGAAAGATCAGACCTGTGGATCAAGCCCAGCCCTGTCTGACCTAAGCCTGTGACGGCCTCTGAGATCAGGCCTCAGGTCAGTGGGGCTCTAAGATTTGCTCACTTCTCCAGCCGCATGTTCTACCGCCGTCTTCCAAGCTTTACACCAAAGACACAGCAGCCTTCTTTTAGTTCCTCCAACATACCGTCAGAACTCTTTTGTTTCTCTTCTCCCGCCTTCTTCACCTTCAATTTCATTGTCTGGCTCCCACTTTCGGCCTCAAATAAAATGCCGCTTCCTCAGGGAATTTGTCTGCCAACATCTCAACACCAGGCCCAGATGTCGTTGGGTGGCCCCACTTGGTGCTCCCAGAGCTGCTCGGCCTTCCCCTGCAACAGCGTGGGTCATAGGGCGTAGTTATGTCTGGTGGAATAGTGTGCGTTCTTCATTAGTCTGTAAGTAGCACAAGAACTGGGTATAAAACTGGTTTACTACTGTATCTTCAGTGCCTGGCATCAGGGAGAAGTTCAATAGACGACAGTGAAATGAATAAATAAATTCATAAATGAATCAATAGTAGCAGATGGAGTAGGGATGCACTATAAGAGGAGAGTGCTGACTTCCCATCCATATTCTCACACCAAAGGCCAGTCTGCTGTCTCCATAAATCTGTGTCCAAGCCAGCCCTGCTGATGGACCAACATCACCACTTAACCACGTTAACAGACCTTTGCTTCTTAAAAAATGCTTGTTCTCTCCTCCAATTTTGCTTTCAGCTTTGAGATGCAAGTTTCAAATATCTGGTTTTAAAATCTGAGCTACAGCTAGACCTAGAAAAGATGTACATACATTCTCTGAGACCAGTCTCCACTAACTTCCCTCCCCCAACAAAAACATATACTCCCCCCCACCCCCAATTTGTGAAAGATGACTTCTAATTCCTCTTAGGTTCTGTTTGTCACAATAAACCACATGCTCCTAGTTTAACTGTGGTTCTTCTGCCTCTATGTGGATGTTTGGAAATCTGCCTAAAGTAGAAATTTCAGAACAAAACAAAGTGATCGTTAACATCATCACAAGTATGGTTGATAATAGGGTTTTTTCCTTTTGTTTTTCCCTTAAGAATCAGGGACCGTAGCCAAAATGCCTATCTGACTGAGAATGGAAAAAAACAACAACAACAAAAAACAAAACAAAACCACCACTCTCAGATAATCATAAAACAGCCTTTGATTTTTGAAAGAAATAATTAAGGTGAGTGTTGACCTGCTCACTAACCAGGGGATCGGGTTCCCTGAACACAGACTTTGTGCTGTTTTACTTAACCAGAGAGCAACTTGGGCACTCATCCAGGGTGCTCCTCGAGGATCTAATATGTTAATTGAAAAAAAAATTCCTAGGAAATAACTTTACAAGCAAACAATTCATCCAATTGGAAACATATGGGATTAGTTTCTAATCCCTTTTCTTTGAAATCTCAGCTGCTGAAGCAAAAAAATCGTATTTTTAAAAAATCAGAATTTTCAAAGAACAAACAGAATTGGTTACAATTCCAAGGCAGGATACCATCGGGTGTAATTAAAACAGCGCACAGTTGAATTCCCACATGGACATTTAGTGTGTCTAATGCTTGGGAGAGGTAAAGACAGCCTGTCTCCTAGGCTGTCCTTCCGGATTCCCAAGGCGGCTCTCACCTCCACAGCTGTGATCTCTGCGACGGATGCGGCTTTCTGTCGCTCCCCTCCTCCTCCAGGCGTTTCCCTGGATGCGCTTCAGCGTGAGTTATCTCTTGGCATGCATTAGGTGTTAGTTTTTCTCTTCTCACGGTTCTGTCATCTTGTTTATCTCAGTCAAATGTGATGTGCATAAGAAACCCTGAGCTGGGTGGAAAGGGTTTAGCCAACTGTACCACTAGACACTTCCATCTCTTCATGGCATCTATTGTCCAAAGATTAAGTGTGTTTGGTAACTCAACTGATCCCTTAAAACCAGGAGAGAAAACTGAGGGGGCAGGCTGATAACTTGATAAGCTCTAGAACACAAAAGAGTTTGAGTTTGAGAACCCCCATTCCCTGGAGATGGTTGTGGTGGGAGCAGGGGAGGTGAATAGTTACTGAATGAGTGGGTTGAGCCAGTCTAAACAGTTGGCTACAAATGTTCTAGGAAGGTCCGAAGAGTTTGGGTTTCTCCGGCTGCCTAGGGAGGAATGATGGGAAACATGGCAGATTGTTGCCAATGACCAGACGTGGATAAGCTACTGGAGGCTGGAGAAAAGAGTTCACATTAACCCATTTATGTCCTCATTAAAAAATAAAAACCACACACATGCACAAACACATCCAGAGGTACCCACATATGTACCCACCCACACAATTCTCTTATAAATTATGGTTTACATTAAAAATTTGTAGAAGTAACTTATTAGTCAATCATTAAGGTAATTCAGGAATGTTTATCTCATCGGTGGTCCCCTGTCAATGACCCACAAAAGATCAAACTAAGCTAGGAGCTAATGAAAACCTATAAAGAATCCTCAAACTTCACTTAGGACAATTTCAATCCTTTCTGCCACCCACCCAGGCTTTTTCCATACGTGCTAATGAAGAGCTAACAGTGACCTGAACTTTGCCTCCTTACCTCTTGCTTACCCCTTACTAGAGTTGCTAAAAATAATGAAATACCTCGAAAGCCAAGAATTTGAGAAAGAAGGAAGATGACATCTGAATAAATCCCTGTAGGCAAACAACCTCTGAATCTTTGAATGGTTCCCCAGGGTACCTTTGACTGCACTTAAGTCAGTCAAGAAAACGCTGCCCATATGGAAAGGAGATTATTGAGAGGGGGGACTGTGACTGGGCATTTCCAAGGAAGCCTGTTACAAGCAAGCGCTTGTTAAGAAATTTTGTCTTGAGACTGCTGGGAGGTCAGCTGTCCTTTCACTTCCCTTTCCCGTTGTGTGGCTGAAGGGCAACAAACAAGGTGGTTCTGCATGCAGGAACATTAAGATAGGCAACAAAAGCATACACACATAAAATAAATACCTCGTGTTGCCACTCGCCAATGTATTATTGCAGAAGGCTCTGGTGCGAGTTACAGAGAGATCACTTTCTTCTCCTTTCAACTGCAGTCGCCGAGAGAAGCACTGAAAAACTACCCTGCGCAGAAGAGGGAACAAAATTTTCAGGCTGTTTTGGCAAGATCAGATGAACGCCAATGAGAATTTATATTCATTGGGCATGCGGGAAGGGTTTTATGTTTTAAAAAGGACTCAATTATGGTATGGTGAGTAATTAGGCCTTTTCAAGTTAAAGGTAATGGCACTTGGTATTTGTAGAGCATTTTCTCAGATGCTTAGTTATACCCAAGAAATTGGTTTCTGCCCTCCAAAAAAAGGGAGGTGGATACAAAACACAAAGAAGAGAATTTTTAGACTAACATGTCAACTGAGAGAGAAACGTGTGGGCTTTCACAAGACCGAGAGCATCGAGGCTCAGCAAAACCCACAGTATCAGCAACACACGCGTGGATCTTTTCCTCTGCGTTTTTATTTCATAACCCTTTGTCCTCTGAGTTGATCATTCTTCTCTCTCTTAACTGCACTGCCCTCCCTTCTTTCGGGTAGAAGATCTAAAGATCACAACCCCAACTTGGAAAATCTATTCCAAGCAAGCTGGTCAATTCCCCCTGAATCCCAGGACTCGGATAATTGCGTCCCTCTGCCTCTCCAGACCACGGGGTCATTGCGAAAATCCCCCTAGCATCGTTCTCCTTTCCCCGCTAAGAGGACTGGACATTGAGAGGCTGTCCACTACACGAAGGTGCAGAGGTGTTGGTGTTATTTAAATCATTGCAGATGCTATTTCTCTCCCGTTCCTCATGACCAGCCACCTGACCGAGCCAACCTCATTTCCGCCTCTACACCTCTATCCTTGTTGCTCCCTTTGCTGTGGTGCTGTTTTTCCAGAAAGATCTTTGCTTGGCTGGCTCCTTGCTGTTCAGCTCTCGGTGCAACTGTCCCCCTCCTCCGAAAAGCCTTCTGGACTATCTAATCTAAAGCTGCCGTGCATTCCCCACTCTCTGTCACAGAACCCTTTTTTGCTTTGCCCTGGTATCGCTGTCAGGTTAGTTCATGTATCTCTAGCCTGTCTTCCGCCTGCAGAACATAAACTCCCCGAGGCCCAGGCCTTCTACTTCTCCATCTCCAGTGTCTAGGGTAATACGGGCAGGCCATCGGCATTCGAGGAGTTTTCACTTAAAAAGCTGTGGGAGCGCTTATTATATACTACACACTACTTATTTTATTTAATCCTAACCCAAAACTCTGATATAGATACCATGCCCATTTGACAGATAAAAGAGCTAAGGCTTAGAGGCATGAAATAACTTCTATGAATGGCAAAGCCAAGATGGAAACTCAGGTGATCTCTCTCCAGAACTCGCACTTACACCGCTACTCATTTTACTTGCACATTGTAATACAGAAACCTTTCTGGAAGTCGGACATTTGTGTCCACAAAAGTTACGTCTTTTGGTTTCTGATAAGGAGCTTGGAAGTTGCCACTCCATCCTAACAATATGTAAAAAGTGGCATAGGCTAAAAATTAACAACTCTCCTTAGACCTGTAAGAAAGGGGAGGACACAGGGCAAACTGCTGCCCCCGAGACTGGAGAGACAGGCAGGCCAGTACTGGGCATCACGGCTCACCAGGGCAGGTTCATGAATGGAAACCTCTGTGGGGACCAGTGCCAGGGGAAGAACCCCCGAAACGTAGCTGACGACTTGCCGGAGGCTGCGTTCGGATAACTCTGAAAGGTAAAAACTCCAAGGAGAGCCAGTCGTGGGGGCCGGGGGGCACGATTTTGTGAGATTTACCTTCAGGAGCCCAACTAGATTCTTACACTAAATCCTGGAGAAAAATCCCCGGTGCTTCCAGCAGGAAGAGGGGAGAGGTCACCATTTTTTAAAATATACAGGGCCTGGCAGAAGCAAGGCCTGCTTGAGTGTGGTTTGTAGGGAAATAATATGGGTGTAACAACGTATAGCTTTAATTTGAACATTTCACCTAAAATGTCATATGGTGTGCTTGAGTGTGATATTATTTTGTTACAGAATTACATGCTTAAGATTATGTAAAAAAATTAAAAAGGGACATAATTTGTGCCGGACCCCGTATACCAGAGTATTCTGTTCTTAACAAGGCCCACCTCAGAATAAACTAGATAACCAGAGCCTAAGAGACCTGGGGGAAGCGAACTAGTCCACCACAGTCAGCTCCAGCCATCCTGCCCACCTAAGGTGGTGGTGGGGGGGGACCCAGAATCACTTGCGAAGCTCACGGCCCAAGGTCACAGGTTCACTGAAAGACTGAGACCTGGTTACAGGACTGTAGAACACTTCTCCTCCCCCTTCATTTTACTACCATTTTTAAAGGCCTGAATATAGCAGCTCCTTTTACTCAGTACATCATGCCCAGTTACCAAGAAGAAATTATGAGGCATGCTAAAAGACAAAAACAATACACAATCTGAAGAGACAAAGTGAGCATCTGAACCAGACATGGCAGGGGTGTTAAAATTGTCAGGCTGGGAATTTAAAACTATGACCGAGAGGCTAACAGTGCGAGTGGGTAAAGCACGTAAGAACAAATGGGCGGTGTAAGCAGAGGGATGGAAATCCTAAGGAAGAACCAAAAAGAAATGCTAGAGATTAAAAAATAAAAAATACTGTCACAGAAATCAAAGATGCTTTTTATGGGCTTATTAGTAGACTGGGCACAGCTGATGAAGATCTCTGAGCTAAAGGATATATCCATAAAATCCTTGAAAACCGAAAAGCGAAGAAAGCAAAAACAAAGAACAGAACGGAATACTCAAGGGTTGTAAAAAAGATACCAAAGATGCAAGATCTGCATAATGGGAATCCCGGAAGGAGAAGAAAGCGAGAAAGGAGCAGAAAAAATATCTGAAACAGTAATGGCTGAGAATTTTCCCAAATTAATGTCAGACACCAAACCAGGGAGCCTAGACAACACCAAGTAGGATAAATGCAAAGAAAGTGAAACTGAAAGAAAACCCACTATACTTTGGCATATCATTTTCAAACTCCAGAAACTCAAAGATAAAGAAAATGATCCTGAAAGAAGTCAAAGAAAAATAAAGTTAAGCCCATTTCTTGCTGCAGGACTTCTCAGACCTTTAATATGCTAATGTTCCCCAGGACTGAGCAAGATGAGAATATAATATCCTAACTCCCCCGCGCCACCCCCGCCTTTTTTTTTGAACCACTGACTCCATTTTTTCATGGAGATCATCTTGACATTTCTTTGAATGGTGCTGCCCCGAAGTTTCTTCGGGAACTGTTCTCGCATTCAGCCCATGTCTCTAAAAGCATCTACATTTATCAGAACCATAGATCCACCACTGATTCATTTCTCTAACAAACGTGGGTTTTTTAAACGTTTTATTTTGCAACAGGCACTCTTTTAGAAATGGTAAGATAAAATGTCAGCAAGCAAAACAAAAATCCCTGCCCTTTTCAACTTAGACTCTAGAGAGGAAGACACATAATAAACAATAAAGTTAACGAATAAGTAAATTCCATTATATAGTAGAAGGTGATACCCTATGAAAAGAAAAGAAATTATGAAGATGGATGAGAGGGATGCGGGAGAAGGGAAAGATGGGATGACGGTAAGGGGAGGGAGATGGGGAGATAGGTTGGTCAGAGTGGGCTTTATTGAGAAGGCAGCATTTGAGCAAAAGTTTGGAGGTGAGAGAATTAGCCGTGTAGGTATCTGAGGGAAGAGCATTTCAGAAAGAAGGAATTTCCAATGCTAAGCCTCCAAAAAGCTGGCATAGTGTATTTAAGAACAAGGAGATGAGCATACCCGGGGAAGAATAAGAGCCATCTTTCACCCGCATCATGAAATGAAAAATAAGTTCAATGGGTTAAAGAGAGTCATAGGACATACTATGTAAGGCATCATACATCGTTGAAAAGCCTGTGGCTTTTATCTTAAGTGAAATGGGAGGCCACTGACATGTTTTGAGTGACACGATCAGCCGTACTTTTGTAAAGGATTCTTCTGGCTACTATGTTGAATATAGAATACCAGGGATCAAGGATCACTGTGTATCGTATGTTGAGTATAGAATATAAAAGAGCGAAGTTAGAAATAATGACATCAGTTGCACTAATCCTGTGAGAGATGTTGTAGTTCAGACCAGGTTGGTAGCAGCGACCGTGGTAAGAACGTGTATTGTTCTACTTTATTTTGAAGGTAGAGCCACCAGGATTTCTAGATGGTGTAGGTGAATGAGAAGAACGAAGGATGACTCCAAGGTCATCGTTGGAGTCACTTTGAAGGATGACTTTTCTGGTTTGAGCATCTGAGAGAAAAAATTTAATATCAAGCAAGAGGGAGAAAATCTAGGAGGGGTGGAAGAGATTCCAGGCAGGCAATCAGGAATCCCGTCCGGGATGGTGATTTGGAGATGTCCCAAAGACCTTCCCAAGAAGAGGTGGTGATATATAGAGAGTGGGAGTTTGGGGGATAGATGGAGTCTAAAAATACAAATTTGAGAAAGACCAATAAATGGATGGGATTTTAAATCATGAGAATGGATGAAATCACTATGGGAGTGAGTGCAGAAGTCCAGGAAAAACCAAGAAAGAAACCGAAGCAAAAGAGTAAAACCTGAGGCCCAAATAAAAAGGGACCTGGTCCTCAGGAGGCCAAATCCAAAGCCTTGGCTGGCGGGCAGAACAGAGCCGGTGGTCTAGAGAAGTATGAACTTCAGCTCTGGGGACTTGAAGGCCTGGCTGAGAGCTCCCAGCTCCTGGACCATGGAATCTGCCCGGAGGTCTGACTGAGGGTCCTGGGGCCAGGTCCGTGCTTAGTGGGAAAGAAAGACACAATAGATTAGTGATGTCTGCTACCATTGTGGAGTGCCGAGGGATCGCATGCAGGGCAGCATCACATAGTCGTTATTCTCTTCCTAGGACAGCGATTTTCATTGTCAGCTGGTATACCACAGGAGCTTTTCGTAGGGGGCACTGATCTCTTTTTCCTTAGGTTGTCAAGTTTTAAAAAACTACAATAGCCACACAACGATAGCCATCCCGTGTGAATGAGTCAAAATTATAGCTATTTTTTTCATCAGACTGGCAAAAAATATATATTTTTGGTGTGCTGCAGAAATTTAGTAATTAGCTTATTTGTACCATGAGATGAAAACGGTCGAACATCGCTGGCCCGGAGGAAGGCCTACGTGGCCCAGAGTGGACGGCAGGTGGTGTTCGGAGAGTTCAGTGAATGCTTTCAACTCGCCGCAAGTCAGTTTGTGTGATTTACAGCAATAGCAATACGTAATTTGTTGCTGAAATTATTCTACATGTGCAAAAGAGATTTTATTGCTCTTAAGCTTTTAGCCTGTGTTGGACTTAAATGTGTAAAAGAGGATCCATGAAGAGAAAAGGAAAAAAAGATTAGTGTTAATGGGAAGGATCAAAACCCAAGGCAGAGCGGAACTTTTAGCTATGGCTCTGTGAGAGGCCTGGGGAAATTCTCTCCCCACCGTACAGCTGTAATGCCGGAAAGATTGACAAGTACCACTGTGCAGTGCTTTGAAAATCAACCAAAGGCATACGACAGCCTGAGAACTGTTTATGCTTTAAGAACCCCCTGAGCTTCATGAAGGAAGACTGAGAATCCGAGGTTCTGGCTTTTTCTCATCCACCTCGCCCCAGCCAAGGTAGGAAAAACCCTGATGACCATCGGCGGTCTCTCTGCCAACGTTGAAGAGACTCACCCAGTTTGGAAAGAGGTGGACCACGCACAAACTCAGCAAAGGGTGAGTGGGGAGAGCCTTGGGCTCCATCAGCCTAAGGCGGCAGCCGTGGTCAGGAACAGCATATTCCTGGTGGAAGCTCTGTTCGTGAACGGCGGAGACTGAAGAGGGCACAAGCCCTTCACACAATTCTGGTTAATCCTAGGTCTGAGGGCATAGGAGATTCAAACGGGCCTGGCAGATACGAAAACCCAGGGAGACTTGAGAAGAGCCTGACCTTTAAGTGGGCCCCCCTAACCCAAAACATATCCAACAGCAGCGGGTGGAAGCCTTACTGGCTCGAGGTGTTTGAACAGCTCGTGCAATCATTCACTGACCAATAAGCTATATAGACACAGGAGCATCTCTAGCAAGCCAGGTTTTAAAATAAACTGAAGGACATATATTTAAAACAACAATAACAACCTAGCAGAGGCATTAGTGACCACAGGCGATACATATTTCACACTTAACCCAGGCAAGTTACTAATCAAACAAAACACCAGCAACAATCACCTTCAAGGGGAAAAAGGACCAGAATTCAGAGTAGCTGCAATATATAATTTAGAATGTCTCATTTTTACGAAAAAAAGTATGAGGCATGAAACAAAAAAGTGTGACATGTACTTAGTGGGGAAAAAGGCATTTTAATAGAAACTATTTCTTGGTGTTACCAGATATTTGTAGACAAAGGCTTCAAAGCATCTATTAGAAATATTTTAAGAACTAAAGGAAACCATATATTACTAATTAAAGTGTGAAACAACAGAGCAATAGATTACTAATCAAGATATCAAAACTATTAAAAGGACCAAGTAGAAATTCTGTAGCTGAAGAGTTCAGGGAGGGGCAAAAGTAGGTTTACAGTCATTCATATGGAAAATAATACAATAATAAATAATACAGGAATAATCTCCGTGTTTCACATACTCACAACTGTAAACCTACTTTTGCCTCACCCTGTATAAGAACTGTAAAAAAATTAACAAAGTTTAACAGCAGGCTTGAGAAAACAGAAGAAAGAATCTATGAACTATAACTCAGTAGAAATTACCCAGTCGGAAGCACAGAGAGAAGATAAATCGAGGTAAAATGAACAGAACCCAGAAACCTGGGACAAGGTGAAGCACAGCAATATTTATGTAATAAAGCCCCACACAGAGGAGCGGAGAAGGAGACAGAAAAATAACTCGAAAACTAGTGGCCAGAAGCTCCCTAAATTTGATTTTTAGAAGTACTGATCTAATCTATACATCTAAGAAGTTCAAAGAATTCCACATAGGATGAATACAAATACGTTTACACTTCGGCACGTCACAATCAGACCGTGTGAAGCCTGAGCCAAAGACAAAATCTCGGAAGCGGCGAGAGGAAAACGACCCCTCGCACAGAGGCAAACATCAGGACAAGAGCTGACTGGCTGCTCATCTAAAGCCGTGGAGGCCGGAAGGCAGTAGACTGACATATTCGGAGCATTAAGAAAACAAAAGAATACCGTCAAATGAGAATTCAAAGCTCACCAAAATATTCTTCAAAAATTAAGGCAAAATAAAGCCATTCCCAGATAAAAACGACTGAGTATCATTACTAGCAGATCTGTCTTATAAGATATACTGAAGGTGGAAGTCCTTTCTTCAGGAAAACACACCAGAAGGCAACAGAAATCCACAGGGGAAAAAAATGAAGAGCATTGCAAATAATAAATATCTGAGTTAGTATGAAAAATTCCATAAATATATTTTCTCATCCTTTCCCAACTCCTTTAAAAGCTATCGGATTATATTAAACAATTATATTAACACTGTGTTTTTGAGTTTATAACATATGTTTAGATATAATATACATGACAATAATATACAGAGAGGGGAAGAGAAAATTACATTGGAGCATATTTTCAGGAATCAAATTAGTATTAATCTGAAGAAAGCTGTGACAAATTAAAATACATGTTGCAATCCCTAGAGCAGCTACTAAGAAAATAACACAAAAAATATAGTAAATCTACAGAAGAATTACAATGGCACAATAAAAATATATTTTTAAAAAGATTTTATTTATTCATTTTTAGAAAGAGGAGAAGGGAAGAAGAGAAACATCAATGTGTAGTTGCCTCTTGCACACCCCCTACTGGGGGACCTGGCCGACAACCCAGGTATGTGCCCTGACTAGGAATTGAATGGGCAACCCTTTGATTCACAGGCCAGCACTCAATCCACTGAGCCACATCAGCCAGGACTAAAAATATTTTTTTTTCAGCACAAAGGAGGCAGTCAAGGAGAAACAGATAGTCCGAAAAAGACAGGAGACATGCTGAAAATCTAAGGCAGGTGTTTGGTAAAAATTTCTGGTCTTTTTGTCCTTGTGAGGTTTTAGGAGAGGGAACTGGATTTGTAAGGAGCAGGGTGGGCTATATAATTTTGTGGACCCAAGGCAAAATGAAAAGGCAGGCCCCCCTGTTCAGAAAAGCATTCAGAATTTCAAGACAGTGACAGTAGCTTATTAAGATAAGCAAGGGGTCCTTTTGAGCACAGAGCCTTGTGTAACTGTGCAAGTTGCTCATCCATGAAACTGGCCCCATAGCAAGAGGAAATCATATCCTATTTTTTTTCACTCTTTCAATAAACCAGTGCCTTCTGGTTGAGTCTTTCCCTATTGTCTTCTTTCCCATCCTTGCATTGGGTTGGTCAAAAAGTTCATTTGTTTTTTTCCCATAAGATGGCTCTAGTAGCACCTAGTTGTCATTAACTTCATTCAAAACAACTTTTGTAGATTGTATTGTGACATACTCAAAATATCCAAATCAATTAAGTTATTGGTGAAAATGAAAAATGTATCTTTTACTTTATGGACTTTTTGACCAACCCTATTAAAATCACCAGCATTGGGAAGGACCCATCCTTCACAACTAGAAGTCCAAGACATTGGATTCAAGTTGTCACATCAACACGAGGCAGCCGTGATTACACTTTGCTACAGATTGTTTTTGCATTGAAACCTGCAAGTTCCTTATTTGTGTTAGCATTGTGGTTTTCAAGTTGTCCTTGCCAGCAGAAGCAGTGTGGGGGTCCCAGAGAAGAGCATCATTCTCTAATACGTAGCTGATATGTATTTATTCAAACGTGTTTAATATACATGAAACCCAAGAACGGTCTATGTGGAAAGGTGCTGGAATGAGCAGACCTGCTGGTTAGAGCATCCATCACCTCTTGGTCCAGTTGTGCAATGTTCTCATCATTCTTCATAATTAGGTTTTATGATGATCATAGAAAGAATTGGCTGGGACATAGTTCCCTAGTGTCAGACACACTTGATGGCACTCTGTGACATCATGGTCTAAAACCAGGCAGGCCAACTCTCTTCAGGGTTTGACAGGTAAATTTTGCGGATAACTGATCTCCTGTAGTCCTTCGGACCGCTGTCTCTTACTGTTTGAAAGAAAGGTGAATATGACAATGAACATGAAACAAAACCGTCACCCATATATATTATGTATCTTTTAGTTTCAAAATCTGGCTCAAAACTAACTTAGTCAAAAAGGGAATTTAGGCTCTCATGTAGTCAAAGAATCCAGAAATAGTCGAATCTTTGAAGCAAGCTTGACACAGTGGCGCAGTTATGTCATCGAAGCTTCTTTCCATTTTTCTTCTTGGTCTTCTGTGGCATCTTGCTTAATCCTGAAGCTAGATACCATCGCAGTTCCAGAACGATTCCCCGCACCTTCTGGATCTTTCTTCTTCTGCACAAAGGCTCAGCAAGAAAAGAGAATTTCTTTCCTCTCTGAGCCAGGGCGCATTTTTCCCAGAACCCCAGCAAGTATCTTTTTGTGTCTCACTGTTTTGAACCGAGTCTTGAGATTTGCATTAGTCACTGTGGCAAGGCCATCGGGGTATGCTGATTGGCTTAAACCAACCAGGGTTCTATTCTCAAGCTGAGAGTAGAGTGTGCTTCCCCCAACCACGTGGGCTACGTGGTAGAAGTACTGTTCCTGATAGGAGGGATAGCACTATGTGCTGAGAGGGTTAAACCAGCAGAAGCCCACTCCCCCCACCAATGGGAAACATTGACTATTATGAAGTCAGTAGCCATCAGGCCCTGAGTGCCCTCCCGCCCCATGTGACTGTAGAGCCCAGGATGTTGAAGAAAGCTGAGAAGAGGGGCCAACAACTCTGGGCTGCCTCCTACCACCTAGCCTGCAATCCAACATGTGAATAACACCAGTACAAATAAATGAAAAGCCATCGAATGTGCCCTTTTGTGAATATCATCCTGGCACTGAACTAGGATAGAGTCCTGGAGAGGTGTTTATTTTCTGATGTAAAAAAGGTAAGGGGGGGGGCTATTGTTGACATTTTTTATACCCAGTACTAATAATAACCCATTACATCATGCACACCTGGGAAAATGCAGAGCAAAGCAGACACTGCAAAGATTTAGCCCTAACTACCAAGGGGATACAGGAATGAATTGCTGTTAAGATATTCCTTTATTCCACTGACATTTCTCAATATCTACTATGTACTTGGCCCTGACATAGGAACTGCATGGTATAGATATAGCTCAGCACAGTGTCTCAGGACACAGGCTTTGGAGTCTCAGACCTAAAAATGAATCCCAGCTCTGTCACTCAGCCCCTTCAAGCCTCTGTAGCCTCATGTTTGTCAATGAGGATGTACCTACTTTAAACAGCTATTGTGAATATTAAATGACAAAAATTAAATAAAGCACCCACCCAAATGATTGGCACATTTATGTTCACAAGAAATAGTAAACAACTTAATCAGTATTATTATTTTTTTTTTATTGTTAGTTGTTTTTGTTTCCATTGTTGCACTTGAAAGTCTAGGAAGCCATAGTTTGTTACTTAGACACCTGTCCAGGAGAGAAGATGTGAAACGTATACAGGCAATGCATGTTGGAAACGCCGCAGGAAGATGAAATTCTTCTTTGTGTTGGGAGCCGAGAAGCCTCAGTGATAGGCATGTTACATGCAGAAGCTACTGGGGTTGTGTTTAACTTAAGGTTATATCTGTTGGGTCTTTCCTCTGATGTCTTTTAAAGAAACAAAATCTTAAGAGTCAGCACAAAGGCTGCATGAGAAAGCTACATGAGCAACGGTGACACGTGCCCAAGAGTGCGTTCCGTCCAGAGAGAGCGAGTTGCCGGATGTCTTCTCTGCCCTGTCTTGCCTCACAGGGGAGATGGGATCGCTGTGCCTTGTCCATGTGGCCAAAGGCGTAGCCACTTGATTCATAGCTTCATTGGGGCTATTAGATTATACTCCCAAAGGCATTCGATAATCTGTTTAACTGAGCACGCTCATTTGTCTTGTTTGCTGACTACTTAGCAGATGGATTTGTGATTTTGGTAATTACTATATAAACGTTAATAAGACATGATATATTTTATTAATTAGTACTTTGTGTGGTTTGTTTTTCCAAATAGCAAAAATTAGATGACTTTATGAGTCACAAGTATGAGTTTTGCAAAGTTAGCCTTTGGAGGTTATTCATTCTCGAATGACTTTCCTCTCTCAGTTTTTTACCAAGAACAAAGACCAGAGCCATTGCCTTGTACTCTACCCTAGAAAGGGCTCGTCTGTTCTATTCAGCCAGAAACTGTTTCGTTTAGGGAAGTGCTTGTTTACACGTTTTCAGTTTACCTCTCTCTAAAGAGGCTTTGGTGTTCGAAGGATAAAATACTTTCAGAGACTCTTAAGTTATGCCTGAAGATAAATTTTCTAATAGAATTAAATGAGATTTGGACTGTTTTTTGGAGGTAGATGGGTCCTGCTGATGTACCTGCTCCCCCCCCCGCACACACACACACAGCATAATGGGACACACAGTGTGCAAACAGCTGGGAGCGGGCTGGTAGGAATTTCATCCTGCTCTGTGGCTCTCTCCCCCGTGGCCAGCCTCTTCCTCCGTACACACGGGCACCGCAAACCATCATGAAAAGCTATTTTCTAGCAGCGATTGGCAGTCATGCAGCTATGCAACAAAGAACAGCATCTTTTCTGGGGTAACTCAGTTGGAAAGTACTTCTGAACAAAGCAATCAGGTGGCATGTTGTTACGGCCCTCTCTGAAGAATACATTTAATGACTCGTAGGAGGGTACGATTTCCTTTCAAGATCCAGATACCCACGGTGCTTTGAACTGCCTGCACGTCCCATTGCTGACAGCTTCAACAAGCTTTCCTTGAGCACCCACTGTGTGCCTCACACCGTATTATGCCTGGCGAAGGCTTCACAGCACCTGGAGCAGGCAACCTGTGCCAGGAGCGGCTACAGCCCACGTTGCTGGTTATTACAGAAGCAGGCACGATGCTGTCTTGCTTCTGCACCAAACTTAGGCCTACTAATCTCTCTGTCCAGACACCTTTTCAGAAACTCAAATAAACCCTAATCATTCCTATAACTTTCATTTATCAGGTGCTGATTATGTGCCACACATTATGCTAAGCATTTTACATACATCATCTCACTCTTCACAAAAAATCTGTTGGTAATTATTTATATTTATAAGAGCCTTTTATAGATGAAATTATGACTAAGACGTTAAGTAACTTAGCAAAGATCCCATGGCTATTAAGTGGCAGAGCTGGTCAGCAGCTGTCATTATATGCAAAGTGGACTAACTTAATTTTGAAAAGCAATGTTTAATTCAATGGCTTTTTTTTTTTTTTTTTTAGTTTCAGTATAAGCCACAAAATTGGGACTAATGACTTTTTCTCTGAGTTGGTATTCTAGCATAGTCTACAGATTAAACAGGGCCTTCTACCTGACCACATAACAAGAATTTGGAGATATCAGCTGGCTGGCCAAGGGGACACCATTACAAACTGTGTCCAGATGGGACGGGTGGCTCTTTTAGTGACAGCCCATTAAGAGGGTGTACGAACACAGGTGGCTGCTGCCCCACAGAAGCGAGCATGGGTCTGGGAGAATGTGGGGGCGGCCGCAGCGCGTCTCAGCTGGGTGGTCTGTGGCCCTGGCTCTGTCCTTGCTGCCTGGGCCACCTCTCTCAGAATGTGAGAAACTTATTTTCTCCTTTGCCGTGTCGATCTGTGGGAATGACTGAAAGAGGTAGCTGTGGGTCACCTGTTAGCCACTGTCACCTGTAGCTGAGAGACAGAAGCAGTGTTTTGGGAAACCACACTGTCGTTGCCCAGTGAGATTCAAAACCACCCAGCTTCTCTCGTGTAGCTCTGAAATCAGTTGGGAGAAAGAGCACCTCCCTGAGCCCCAGGAGTATGGCTATTCCATTTTTTCCCTAATAGTAATTGTCTTTATTTCTCCTGTGAGTGCTGGGGGAGATGTTGGGAAGGCCATGTGGCAGAGTGATTGTGAGTCCGGGTAGGGCTATCAGTCCCGGGTTCAAAGCCTGGCTTCACCATTTGCTCACTGTATGTCTTTAAGCAAGTTATTTAACCCCTCTTTTTTTTTTTTTTTAAGATTTTATTTGTTTATTTTTAGACAGAGGGGAAGGGAAGGAGAAAGAGAGGGAGAGAAACATCAGTGTGTGGTTGCCTCTCATGCACCCCGCCCCCACTGGGAATCTGACCCACAAACCAGGCGTGTGCCCTGACTGGTAGTCGAACCGGCAACACTTTGGTTCACAAGCTGGCACTCAATCCACTGAGCCACACCAGCCAGATCCATTTAACCCCTCTTAACCTGTTTCCTCATCCATGAAATGGAAATGCTCATCCATAGATTTTGCATATGATTTCCGTTCACTGATTCAGGAGCTACTCATGTGGCAGGCATTCCATGAGATGTTAGGGAACCAAGGGGAATGAGAAGGCCTGGTGCCTGCCAGCCTTCACAGAGGCCAAATCTGGCAGGAAAGGTGCAAATCTCACTACAGGTCACTGCAGGTATGGAGTTGCAAGAGAGGAAGTTGAATGAATCATGGAAAGTAAATGATAGACGTTACCTGACCTAGTTTTAGGTGGCATTGGAGATAAGCCTCCTCCAGAAAGAGATATTAAATATTTAAAGGGAAGTTCAAGTTAGCAAGGCGAAGAATGGAAGAAGTGTGGTCACAAGGGAACATATTTAAAGACCCGTAGAAACAGGAAGAATCCTACATGTTTGTGTGTAGACGAGACCAGGCCGTTTAAGGGAGGTGTGGAGTGGCACTGTGGGAGATTGAGAGAGAAGCAGAGGTTGACGGAGTCTTAGAGGGTCTCAAGAGCTCTGTTAAAATGTTTGAACTTTATCCTAAAGGCAGTGGAGAGCTTTAAAAGAATTTAAATGGAGTGATGTATGGAGCAGTCGTGAGGACTAAATAAAGTAATGTACACAAAGGCTTCGCGTAGTGTGAGTACCAAGTCACTGCTTGATAAATGGTGGGTGCTGTCATCCTCGTTGTCATCATCATTATCATTTTCTTCTTCTTCTTCTTCTTTGACTTCTTCCTCTAAGTATTACCAACTTCAGTTAAAAGGCACAAATCGCTGCCATGGACTACAGAAAGAGACTTACGTAGTTTGTTATAAAGCAAACATTAGTTCTGAAAGGCCAGTAAGACCACCTTTGACAAAAGACAGAAGACGTGGGAAGCCCAGAGGCAACTTTCTCTTCGCCTCTGCTTTCCTCTCTGTTCCTCTGCCCCTGGGCCTTGCTGCCACCTCAGCGAATTCACATGCTTCTTAAGCAGTGAAGTCATCATTCTTCCTGGCAGTTCTGTCATTTTCATAATGCCTTCTTTGCCAGAGCCTAAATACAAAAATGCAGGTGGACTGGATGATATGTTTTTCAAGAGCAGGCAGGGGGAGAGGGTAGCCTTCTGATGCACAGAGTTTGGGAGAGCACCTTCGAAAGGCACAGGTAGGTGGCCAAATGATATGGCTTTGTATGTGTTTGAGATGAATGACCTCTGTTTCGACGAAGGGGAAGTGTTACATTGCTTGGTGCTTTACCAGTAAATAATTTGCCTCCTCGGGTACCAAATATAATGACAGGACTCAGTAAAAGGTGAGGAAAGAAGAACATAAGAGTCCTAAGTTTGTCAGACTGTTCACTTTCATTCTCCTCTGACCTTGCTATGCCTGGGTTAGGAACTAAGATTGAGCTAAAGGACTGAAGCGGTTGACACTGGCAGCCGCTGTTGTAGGGACAATATGGACTAGGGGCTGAGGGACAGATGATTTATTTGTAACCCTCCTCATTCATAAGAGTGTGAAGGGGCCAAGTCAATTAGGTTCTGAAACCAAGTCTGCCATTAAGTGCATGTCCTTGGGACAAAGCCAAAACTTTGAACCTCTGTCTTATGTAAGGATTCTTATCTGAAAAATGAATTTCTTAATCGCATGCAGACTAATTGATAGACACCAATGAGCAGGACACTTTCTGGGGGAATGGCTCTGAGGAATGTAGGACTAGCAATGACCCTAACCCGAGATACCTACAGGCACTTGGTGAGAAAAACACAAACACGTATAATGACATCTAGGACAGCATACAGCTCAAAGAATGCCAAGGACAAAAGGCAGTCAATACAGCTTAGCTGTGGGACATGGGCTTGTAATCAGACAAATCTGGCTTAAATTACTGGCTTTGTCACATACTAGCTGCGCACATTCCCTCATTTATTCCATATATTTGGATGCCAGTCAAATGTCCAATATTAGACTCGGCTACGGGTGTGCACCAGCAACCACTACAGAGAAAGAAGAAAGGAAACAACTTGCTTTATTTCTCTGTTGCTCCCTGCCAAGTGTGCATACTTGTAATCATTTGATTAAGTACATATATAATGAGACCACACTATACCCTCAGAGAGGTAGAACATTCTCTGAATGGTCAAAAAAATAGGTGACATCTGGTTAGAATTTCCTTTTGTATTCTTCTGGGTTGGAAAGAATTTGAATAACTCAAGTACCTTTTGAAAATATTAACCCTTTGCATCTTTTTCTTGTGGACAATGTGGGGTTTGTAACAGATATTTGAGTACCAACTACGGACCCGATACCCTAGAAACCACTTCAATGTGAAAAATTATTGATTGCCATTAAAGATGATATACCAATGCACTGTCTTCAGGGAGGTTTCGATGGGGACATGTAGCTGGACCCAAAGCAAAAGGCACGTGTCTGAAAAGTCCAGTTTCTAAAAGCAGGCCTTCACCGCCATCCCTAGAAGGGCGAGAGGCATTTAGGGCCGTGAGGTGTAGGTTTTCCTAAAAGCATTTGATTGTGATTGCAAAAAGGAACGAGAAGAGAAAGGTGTGATCGAGTGTTGAGATGGAGGTTTCCTCTGTTTTTGTTTTCCGTTAATGAGTTTGAAATATTCACAAGGAGACGACAAGCACAAGAATTTGGGCAGAGGGGAAGAAGGCAAAAGCAGTTGCTTTTTGCTATAGTGGCTCAAAATATAGCATAATATATGGCCGAAAGGAAAGGGATCCTGGCAGGAAGCAAAGGGCATTTAATCCGTGCGTTAGTCATTAGGGAGGTATAATGATTAGTGCAGGTTCCTTCCCTAAAGCCAAATCTGGAGGGGACGGCTAAACTTGGGGTAAAGAAGTAGCGGCTTCACGACGTAGTCTGAACGCCCATGGCACTGAAATATCACGTAGTGGAAATTGTCATTAAAAAATAGTAATGAAGGAGGAAGTATGTATAGTGTGTGTGTGGGTGGGTGGGTGGGTGTGTAGATAGGGAGGATGACTTTTTTAGTTTGACGGGATGAGAGGGGAGGTGATCAATGAATGAGAGAGAGCTAGGTATGCCACACACTGTGGGAAGAATGTTTTCAGGTGAATGCCAAGATGAGCAATTCGGATTTTTTTCTAAGTACAAAGGGAAGACAGTGGCAGATTCTAAGTAGAATGACATGATTTGACTCACATTTGTAAAAATGCTTTTCTCTAGCTAGCTGGCAAAGTATGGATTTCAAGGAGCAACAGCGGAAGCAGGAACAGGGATGGAGATGGTAGTGGTGGCTTGGACCAGAGTCGCGTCAGTGAGAACAGATAAGGACATATTTGAGAGCTATGTAAAAAGTAGAATCTGCTGATTAAATAGATATGGTGGAAAAGAAAAGAGGAAAGTGCCACCTTGGATGTTAGTTCATTTTTTACTGTGCCATCCAAATGAAAATGGCCTTAGTGGAAGCCACTGAGGATTCCAGTACTGAGAGCGGTGGACTAGCCAAGAAGATGCTTCTGAGCTAGAGAGGGCCTTTAAGTGTCTGGGCTCCTAACTATACCACACAAGATGCACCGGTTCCTACAAGGTCTCTTTGGAGCTCCCATTTGGGAGAGTAAACTTGCTTTCTGCATCGTCACATAGCCAAAGAAGATGGCTTTGTTCATAAAACCCAATGCTCTACTATTTATTCACTAGTACATGACCTTTATTTACCATTGTCCGCATCTACTGGTGTTTCATATAAATTAGAGTCACCCTGGCCAACAGCATTTATTTGCAACAACAACAGCTTCGCTATCTTATTTAGCTGCCTGATTGGTTCTCCTCAGTACTGCATTTTTGGTCCAAGGTTGGGAATCCACATATGCAGAGGGTTGACTTAAGTTACACGGAGATTTTCGACTGCACTGTGGGTCAGCGCCCCTAACCCTGACATTGTTCAAGGGTCAACTGTACTTTGTTTAGCAGTTTGTGACATGAGATTCAGTTTGGAGATCATTGTGAATATATTCTAATGCGAGAGATTGGCAGATTTGAGAAATATGGTGCCCAGGAAAACATGTAGATCATTAACTTTTGGATGTGACCTTTATACAGGTCATAAGGAGGTACCAGGATGCAGTCCAATGGGACAGTTGTGTCACCATCACTAAAGTGCTCCACGGGTGGTCTCCCCTGAGCCCATGTCACACAAGCTTGACGAATAAAAGCCATGTGGCTTCTTTTGCATTTTATGTTGCTCATGGTAGAAGGCCCTCTTTAGGGGACAAGGAAAATACACTGCAATAAATCTTTCAAAGTATTGTAACATTCAAAATGTCAATATTGGTTTAAAACGATTGCATCATTTTCTGAAATAATGATTTGTGTGAGGAATGTCATGAATTATAATTAATTTACATATGCATTAAAGTCCACTTTGAAGGAAACCCTCTTTCTCTTTCAAACATTAGAAATTAAATATTTATACTTGTTGTGATTTCATATATACATAGTTAATATTGCTTCTCAAAGCCACCTGCTCTCCACCATATGTCATTTTCTCTGCTGATTCTTTATAACCCATAGATTTGGAACTAGGTTGGCCCAACTGAAAATCCTACCAAAGACGATGTAAGTGGAGAGTGGAAATCGTGAACTAATTCCATTTCAGTCAAACATAGAAGCAAATGAGGCATACATAGTCCCCTGGCTTTTAAGGATTTCTCCTTACAGTTTAATTCATTAAAGGATTTGGGGTTTAGCTCTTAGTCCTTGAACTTGAATTACTGGGTGGTAACCAAAATATGTCTATTGTGTTTATTTGAGATCATGGCCAAGTTCCTCAGATTCTCCATGTCTCAATTCAATTTTCATCCACTCAAAACAGATCATCATACACGTCAAAGACCGTAGTCCTGTGTGTGGCCCTTGGGCAAAGGTAAATAGAAGACTGAGGACTAAAAGAGGAGGCTTAATGCGAAAGATTTAGGAAAATCACCGAAACCAGGAAATCAGAAAATAGAGAGTCCTGGGACGCAAAGGAAAGTTCGATCTTCCCGAAAATGCATATTGGCCTCTGCTTGTTCCCTTTCTTACTAAACAGGCATCTTCCTTCAATGTGTCTGCCTTGCAGATAGGGCTAGTTTGCAAGTTTGGGCTAAAGCAACCCATCACTCTAGTGGGAGGCAGTCAGCCCCAACGATGCCTCCCTGTCCTTCTCAAACGCAGGGCCCCACCTCCTGGCCACGTGCACATGAAGAAGACCTTTTCCAAAACGCCCGTCCTTCTTTCCCCCGCCTTCTCCCACCCACCTGAATAATGATAACGAGAATAAGCATTTATTTATTGTTGTTATTTTGTTTTAGCTTGGCTCTCTCAATGCTTCTGAATGGACAAATAAACACTTTTAGCCAAATTGAAACTTAGTCCTGCCTCCAAAACACCTTAACCTCATAAGCAGTCAGTTTCTCCACGGGACAACTGCACTTCCAGAATAACCTGAAAGGAAACATCAGGCAAGTGTCTGATGACAGAGCTGAGCACATGATATTTTTAGCAACACTTTCTGCACGTTAAGTCATAGTTTTTTGGATACAAATGACATTTAAACATACCAGTATATAACTCCGAAGGGGCGTGGAACTTGTCTGTCTTTTTTCGTGTGATGTTTCCATTCCAAGGTAGTACTTAGCACATTGGAGGACTTATTAAGTGTTTGTTAGGAAAGAGTAAGTGAATGAATGAACAAGTAAAGACACAGTTGAAAGAGCCAAGAGCCCTGGCCAGGTGGCTCGGTGAGCTGGAGCGGCATTCCTTACACCGAAAGGTTGCAGGTTCGATTGTGGTCAGGACACACACCTCGGCTGTGGGTTTAATCTCTGGTTGGGGCACTTACAGGAAGCAATCGACGTTTCTCTCTCACATCTGTGTTTCTCTCTCTCTGTCTCTCTCTGTCCACCCTCTGTCCTCACCTTCCTCCCTCCCTCTCTCTCTCTCTCCCTTCCTCTCTAAAATTAGTAAACATATCCTCAGGTGAGGTTTAAAAAGAAAGAAAGAAAGAACAAAGAAAATTGTGGACTGTATCACCTCTTTGCAAATGTGCAGAATGCCTCAACATGCCCCCGTCCTTGCTCTCAGCCATTGGAAATGTTGGTTTCCTCCCTTTCACCTTCTCCAGGTGTTAGCTCCAAAAGCCACTGAAAAGGAAGTGAGCACTGATTCCTCAGGTGTCAAATTCGCTCTCCTTAGTATATCCTGCACGTTACCTCTCTCAGGAAACTTGGGATTCGTCACTTAAATCAGAGCTTTGTGCATGTGATTTGGCCCCTGCTACGCTGCGCGACCCGACCCCTGAGTGCAGAGAGCGTACCTGTATTCATCACATATACCTAGCCATTCTAGGGGCGCTCCCCATTCTAGGTGCTCAACAAAAACTTGTGAACTGATAAATACACACAGAAGGTGGCTGCTCATAGCAGAAAATAGAATTTAAGTGGGGCCAGGCTGACGGCAGAGTCATTTGGGCTCACTATGAGGAAAAACAAGTAATAAGGACTTGTAATATTGTGTTATGTCTTCTTCTTATAAAATAAGAAATATATATTTAGTCTTCATCTCCATTTCTGGCACAGAACTCCTAAACCCTTGGAGTTTTTTAAGTAATGAGAGCCATAACAGTGTCTTTTACTGTGTTAATAGGGTGACTTTTGAACTGCACCTGAGGATTGGGGGTTGTTGCCAGTAGAGCGAAGTATGCGATTTGAGAGCTAGAACTTTCTGTCTCCTCTCCTTGACCTCTAGAGAGAAGAGAGGACAGGAGCCCAGAAGTTGATTTCAGTAGCCAATGGCTGATGCTTTAATCAATCATGCCTTTGTAATGAAACCTCTGTAAGAAACCCAAAGGAACAGGGTTTGGGGAGCTTCCTGGTCAGTAAACATGGAGATTTGGGGAGAGTGGCTCACTTGGAGAGGACATGGAAGCCCTCTGTCCTTTCCTCATACCTTGCCCTATGCATCTCTTCTGTCTGGCTGTCCCTGAGTTATAATCTTTTAAAATAAACCAGTTGTCCAGGAAGTAAAATGTTTCTCTGAGTTCTATGAGCTGCTTAAGGTTTCAGAACCTAAAGAGGGGGTTTATGGAGCCTCCAATGTACAGACCCCTCAGAAGCCCAAGTGACAACCTGGACTTGCAACTGGCATCTGAAGTAGAGGGAGGGGCAGAGCAAGCTTCCAGGTTAGGCCCTTAACCTGTGGAATCAAATGCTATATCTGGGAAGACAGTGTCAGAATTGAGTTGAATTGTAGAACCCCAGCTACTGTCCAAGCATTGGTTGGTGTGAGGAAACTCTTTGCCCTCCTCCCCGCAACACACGCAAGCTGGAATGGGTCCCAGAACATTTCAGAACTGTTAATAAAAAGGCAGTGGTCTCCCACGGCAGTGGCAATATTATTTTCATAGCATTGATTAAATGATTCCATAGGGAATAATTGATTGCAAGCTACTATGCAGAGGATAAATTGCCGATTAAAGCAGAAAGGGTCCCTGTCCTCCTGGAATTTAGGATATAGTGAGCAAGGGAGAGAGACAGTAGTCAAATAATCAGACAAATAAATGCATAAATACCCAACCGTGATTTATTTTAAAAGCAAAGAAGGAATCTGACATATGTAACCTGGGCCATAAGGAAACAATTCTTGAATATAATATGAAGGATGAAGTAGATAGAGTTAACTATGTGAAAAGGGGTGGTAAAACATTTTCGACTGAGAACAACCTATGCAAAGGTCCTGTGGCAGGCAGAGGGATATGAAGTGTGGTGCATTCAGTAACTGGAAAGAAGACTGTGTGATTGGAGTACAGAGGTTTTCAGAAGAGTATTAGAAGATATTGCTGGAGAGGTTGCAGGGACCAGACCATGCTGGGTTTTGGGAGCATGTTAATGACTTTAACTTTAATCTAAAAGAAGCATAAGAAACTAATAAGAAGCATAAGACGCCTTTATGATGCTCTACTTCCAGGATAACACAATCAAATTGCATAATACGATATCATTATTTCAGCCAGATCAGCAGCCATAATAAAATACCGTAGGCTGGGTGGCATAAGCAACGCATTTATTTCCCACAGCTCTAGAAGCTGGATGTCCGAGATCAGGGTGCTGCTGCGATCAGGTTCTGGTGAGAGCCCTCTTCCAGGCTTGCAGACAGCTGCCTTTTCACACTGTTCTCATGTGGTGGAGAGAGCGTGAGCTCCTCTCTTCTTCTTCTTATAAGGACACTAATCCCATTGTGGGGGCCCCACTCTCATGACCTCATCTAACCCTAATTGCCTCCAAAGGCCCATTTCCAAACACCATGACATGGGGAGCTGGGGCTTCTAACATGTGAATGGGACGGGTTGTACATTCAGGCCACACCAGCAATATATTATTAATAGTAATGTCAGTGTACTGGGCAATGTCCTCCCTACATCACCATGAGGAAGGTTGCTGGGATTAGTGCTTTTGCAGATAAGGCAACTGATGTGCATAGATCAGGGCCCGGGCTGCAGTGAGGCGAGATAGGAAGGAGGTGCTCCCTTGCACGGTCACGCCACAACCGGGAGAGTGAACCCCTTACATTCCACACACTAGGCACCTCCTTCGTCTCGCTTGTCTCAAATCTGGGGGACGGAATCTGTCCTGGATGACTTCGCAACTCATAAAGGATCAAACCAGGCCTTGAACCGAAGGCTGTAGAGCTCTTTAAGTCGTGTTCTCTCTCAGAGATTGTCTGAGTTTCCAGATGAACACTCCAGTACCCTCTTCATTTGGGGGCTCCCATAAGAAGGAAATTGTTTGTGATGAAAGATTAACTTAGGCTTCACAAATGTAAATAGCCGGACTGGGCTGCAATGAACGCAGAGAACGAAGACTGATAAAATACAGGGTTTATCCCGTGGAACAGACTATCTCAACATTATTCAGAAGATGAGAAAGAATGAGTCAAATATTTAAAAAGTAAACAGGTTTTTCCCATTAATGTTAATCAAAAATAAATCCCCTAGCTGCAATTAGATAAATGGATGTCAATCAGATATGAAACCACTAAAGAAATTAGCCATGGGGTAGTCCTTAATCTGTTTGGACTTTTTTTTTTTTTTTTTTGTGGGATGGTAGAAATGTAATCTGCTATCAGCACAGGTATGATTAAATTATTAATAATATTGTGCAAGGCCATCTCGAAACCAGAGCTTGGGGACTTTTAAATCTATTCTAATTGAAACAGAGAATCAGCAGACTGGAAAAGACCCTGACTCTTCTCAAGATATGTCACAGCGTGTGACACAGAGGACACGTGGGGTTTGCAACACAGTGGCAGCTGCAAGCTGACCTTTTGGCAAATTTAATCTGCAAATGGGCTCCTGTTTAAGATAGTTAATGCCTTCCATGATTAAGGAGGCTTGCTTTTATATTTTGGGAAGCCTAGTTAAAAATATATTATGCCAGGCTATAGTACAGATTGTCTAACTAAGAGGAAGGTTAAGGATGCAAATAAATCAGATTTTTAAATGAAAGACTTTACTGGCCTCTTAAGAGGATAGTAATACATGCATAATTATGAGAAAAATGCTCCCAGATCATCAAGATCAGAGAAGGGTCACATTGTCATTCCTTGAAGTGTACTGGGGTTAGCATAAAAATCCAGGAGCACCCAGGAGCTAATGAATTCAAGAACTGCTCAACTTAATACTAAGTTACTCATTTCCTCTGGTTTTCATGGGGGGTAGGATATCATACTCTAGGGGAATGAATGGCTTCCTCATGGGACCCCAAGTAAGTCACTTAATCTCTCAGTGTAAATTTCGATTGTGGGAATAGTTGGCGGTTAGAAACAGCTGGGTCACTGACCCTGCTTCTTTCGGTGACCTCCCAATGCCCTCTCTTACCCACAAGGGAACCCTTCTCCCGCTATTACTTCTCATGGACCATCTGCTTTTCCTTTGGTGACCGTCCCCAGCAGTTGAGCTGAAGGATCTTATAAAGTAAACCTCAGGGGTTAAGAGCCCAAGCTTTACACTGAGGGGAACCTGGAATTGAATCCCCGGTCTGACTCTTGCTAGTATGTGCTCATGAGTAAATTCCTCCACACTCGAGGTTATCAGCTTCTTCGACTACAACATGGGAACAGTGAAATGGCTCTTACAGGCAGAAATCTCTAGACTCTCATAGTTTGTAGGGTCCTTGGATCGCCTCAGTAATTGTTTCTCAGAAACTCTATGCCAAAAAAAAAAAAAAAGTAGCCAACAGTTCCTTTCTTACCTAGTGAGGTCCAAACAACTTCATACATAATTACGCCCAAACAATTTAGTAGAATGTTGAAAACATAGATATTGAGAGGAAAAATATTTTAATTTAATGTTTAAGTACCCACAAGTACTTGTTAATGGGACGTGGGTCCCTGTTGAGCCCTGCACAATTTCTTGAACCTCGGAATCCGATTTGCTCTTCCACATTGATTTTCCCACCCTACTCGGTTTTAATCACAGCAACCGCTGAAAACCCCGCTTCGCGGAGGCATGATGCATAGCACAGCCTACTGTGGAACCCGGGGTCTACCGCAGGCTAATAGTTTGCATGGTTCCTGACAGGCGCGTTTCACTCGAAAATGTAAAGTCTGCCACAGCAGCCCTGAGAGTTTGCTGCTGTGCGCAGAGGTACCTCATGTCCCCTTGGGTACCATGGTTTTAGATATCATATTGTTTGATTTTTAGAGGACAAAGTGCGGGGATGTGTATCAAGAACTCGACTTTGCACAAGTTCATAAAACACTACGCTCTGCTGTTCTTCCGCTCTGCAGCTTTTCTCTACGATCACAAAGGAAATTAAATGCTGCCCACACCTGGTTGTTCAGTTCGAATGCGTAACACGTCGCTGCACGCTATGGGGATGAAACACGCGTGTCCTTGAGAACCTTGCGTTGAGTTCGGGGAGACAGGATAAGCACAGATGAAGTGACAGTACACAACGCGCAATTACTAACATATAAAGTAGCAGGACTTCAAAGGAGCAGAAAGCGAAAGGGCCGTGGAAGAAGAAAGGAACTGAAGTGGTGCTTGCGAACCCAGCAGCGTTTAGACAGGGCCAGGCAGAGAGGGGCTCCCCCAAGTATGGGAACCCGGCACCCGCGGGTCTGGTGCTTTCCACGCGACAGCCAGTGGGCCGGCTTCTGCGAGAGCGTGCAGACTCGGTTTGGCCTTGGCGCCGTCCCCAACTCGGTGAAGACCAGACAGCACATACATGCCGCTGCGGTCTTGGCCCACATGTAGTGACATCAATTCCACAAACATTCTCTGCCTATTTGCTACGCGAACATGTCTGTGGTAGGAATATAAGCCAACCTTTGACTACACTAATATGAAAAATACTTATTTTGACCGGAGTCCTGGAGAAACTCAGAGAAAGCGCTGCGTGAGCAGGGACTTCAGAGAAGGGCATGTAGATGGCTTAAAACATACAGTCACCTAGTCCACCAACTCACTGGCACAAAAATACAGCTTCATTTCTCGATTTTCAACTTCCACTTAAGCCGATAGCCCAAGATGTAGGCTGGAAAATTCATGGGAATCCAATGACTTTCGGATTGCAGCTGGTAACTTAGGACTTGAGCATTACGTTATACACACACGCAACCCTTTTTAACCTTTCCCCTTTATATCAACAAGGCACCCCTTGTGCCGTCCTCTGTCTTCATGGGAATCAGTGGAGGAGTACCTCACCCCTTCTGGTCCTCCACTTGCACCCCTATCCTTGCAGCACCCCCTTGTGGCCATAATTTATCTTGCCCCCCCACTCCAGACTTATCCCCAACAGGCATTAGGCGGCTTGTCCTTCCCAGGTGGCGCTCTGTTATCTCCGCTGCAGGTGTAACTCACCTTGTACCCCCTCCAGGGGAAATTTACCTTAACTGACTGGCCTATCTCTATGGTTCTTCTTTCATGACGATTGTCTTTTCTATCTTAATCTGTTGTGTGAAGTGTAATTGACATTAAAAATTTGCTAATTTAAACATTTTTTAATCCTCACCCGAGAGTATGTTTATTAATTTTAGAGAGAGAGGAAAGGGGAAGGGGGGAGAGAAACATTGATATGAAAGAGAAACACTGATAGGTTGCCTCCCGTTTGCACCCTACCTGGGGATGGAACGTGCAACCTAGATATGTGCCCTGACCGGGAATTGAATCTGCAACATTTTGGTGTACAGGACAACACTCCAACATACCAAGCCACCTGACCAGGGCTAAATTGTTTTTATTGATTGATTTTTCTTTCTTTCTTTTCTTTTTATTTTTTTGGAAAGAGAGAGAAAGGGGAAGAGAGAGACGATGATTTGTTATTCCACTTATCCACGTATTCATTGGTTGCTTCTTATACACACCCTGACCAGAGATCAAACCCGCAACCTTGGTGTATCAGGATGACGCTCTGCCTGGCCAGGGCCAAAAATTTGCCAGTTTTAAATGCACAGTTCACTAATATTTGACAAGGGCAGACAGATTTGTAACCATTATCACAATTATTATATAAAATAGTGCTGTACAATAGAAATAGAATGTAAACCACATAATGTGATTTAAAATTTAAATTTTTCCAGTGGCTACATTTTTTAAAAGTGTAAGAAAAAGGTAAAATTATTTTAATAGTATTTATATATTCTATTTAACTTAATATATCCAAATATTGCTTTGACATATAACCAATAGGAAAATATATTGAGGTATTTACATATTTTTTCACATTAATTCTTTGCAATCCATGGTGTATTTCACGCGTAGAGAATATTGAAATTCAGAATAAATTTTCATCAGAAACACTTGATTTATATTTAGTTTTTATAAAATTCACAGTTGAAAATGTAGATTAGAATGCCCAAGTTGTTCCAAACATAAAGTTTTCTATAATAACTTTTACTTTTATTCATATTTAATTTAAATTACATGTAATTAAAACTCCTGTCCCTCAGTCATATGTGCCATATGTCAAGTGCTCAGTAGCCATATGTGGCTAGAAGTACCACATTACACAGCACAGAGAAGATTTCTAGCACCCCCAAAAGTTATCTTCTGCTCTTTTGAAATCACCCCCCTCCTACCACCACCTGGTACTGGCAACCAATGATCTGCTGTTTGTCACCACAGTTTTGGTTCTTCTATTGTAGAATGCCACACAGATGGAGTCATACATCCAATAGCCTTTTGTTTCTGACTTTTGAACTTAACTACATTGACTCTGTGATGTGTCTATGTTGCATTTATCGGTAGTTAGTTCCTTTTAATTGCTGAATAGTATTACCTTCTGCCAATGCACTACAGTATCCACCAGTTGGTAGACATTTAGGTTGTTCCAGTTTGGGGCTGTTATGAATAGAGCTGTTATGAACATTCAAATACAAATATTTGTGTGGACATATGTTTTTATTTTTCCCAAATAAATCTCTAGGAGTGGATTGAATGGTGTGTGCTAAACTTTATAGAAAACCACCAAGTATTTTGTGCAGTGCCATTTTGCATCCCTACCACCTGTATATGAGAGTTCCGGTTGCTCTACATCCTCATCAACGTTTGAGATAGTCTTAGCGATTCTAGTAGGTGTGCAATGCTTTTCTTTGTGGTTTAAATGTGCATTTTCCTAATGACTAATAATATTGAACATATTTTTGTGCTTCCTTGCCATTTGTATATTTCTTTGGTGATTGTTAATGTGCAATAGTTGTTTTACATAGGCTAGATTTTTATCAAATATGCTTAGTTTCTTTTTTCTTCCAGTCTTGGCTGGGCTGTGATGTTAATGTTTTTATCTGCTGCTGCTGACTGTGGTCCTGCAGGGACCTCCAACCCAACGTCCATGCACTCACCCTTTTTGACTGCTGGCCACCAGTGTGTGCTTAATTACTTCTGCTTTTCTCTCAGAGAGCTGTCAGAATTTCTGGCAGTCTCTTTCCCCTCAATGTTGAGGTTGCAGGACTCCGGGCAGATGTACTCAGCCAGTCTGCACGAACAGTTGTTGCAAATGTCACTCAGGCCCCGCAGTGGTTAGACATGAGGTTTCCTCATCTCTGAAGGGTTACGACCTCTCTGGGCTCTACTTTAGAACTTGAGGTACAAATTCCCACTACTGTCTGTGAGATTTCCCAGTCTGTCTGTAATTTCTATCACTCATCTGCCTATCCCAGGACTGGGCTGGATGAGCCTTGTCTGAAACTCCGAGGACATCCAATTTGGAGACTTGCCCTTCTGATCTAACTGCTTCCTGTCACTCGGTCAGACTTTGGCCTTCTTTCATAATCAGGCTCTTATGCAATCAACCTGCATTCTTCCCTTTCTTTCTTCTGTATAGAATAAAAGCCAAGCCTTCAGTCTTCCAGGCATTGGTGCTCAATATTTAAAGCCAAACTTTTGATCTTCAAAAGTCCTTTTTATTCTCCACTTAGGCATCAGATTCTAAGATTAATATCCCATCCTGTATGTTAAGTTATAAAACTCTAGTGAGAAACTAAGAAACAAAGAATACAACACTTTTGGTCTTTCTGTTTCTGCCTCCATTCTGAGTTGAGTGCCCAGAGAAAACCATCCCTTCGGCCTAAATGCTAGGTTCAAGGAAGAGAAAGCATTGTCTCTTAATTCTACAAAATATTATCCCATGGCAGTTGGCTCTCAGTAGGTCAAGAAGACTCGTACAAGACCATCCATGGGGAGACAAGACTATCACTAATAACTCAGACAGGAAAGCCAGGGCACATTTGGAAAATGACAATAAAAAATGATTCTTATGTTGATCATGATACTGGCGGCATCTGCCTTTTATTGTGGGTGTGCTGCGTGCCAACTCTAGCTCAAGCGTTATGCTTCCATTATCTTATAAGGTTGATCATTATTATCCCCATTTTTGCTGTTGAGGGAACTGAGGATTCTGGTGCAACTTTAACTTTCTTAAGGTCAAATGTTACAAATATCTCCAGGATTCATACTTCAGGCCTATCTGATTTTAAAGCATTAAAGGGCCCCTTTACAACCTTAAAATTTATTGAGGACCCCAACGATCTTTATTTTATGTAGGCTTTACCTATTTATATTTACTTCATTAGACATTAAAACTGGGAGAATGTTAGACATGTTTAATTCATAAAATAACAATAATGAATCTATTATATATTAACATCAAGCATACTTTTATTTTAAAAATTACTATAGTTTCCCAAAATAATAGTAAGAAGAGTAGTGATGCTTCATATTTTTTGTATATCTCTTTAACACCTGGCTTAGAAGGAGGCATCTATATTCTGGAATGATATCACACATCATGTAGCCTCTGGAAAATGCCTCTGTACTCTTGTGAGAGAATGAGAGAAAAAATGGCAATTATAATCTTAGTATGAGGAAAACCATTTTAATCTGTGGATCCCCTTAAAGAGGCTTCAGGGACCCCTAGAGGGTGCCCAGAGCGCTGTATTAGGGTAGCTACAAATATATTGATTCCAGTGCAGTAGCAAAAATCTATTATGTAGACAGAAGAGGTAGGGTATGAGTTGGAAAGTGTAGAGTAGGACCAGAATATGAGAGGGTAATTATTAATTAAGTTAAGGAGTTTGGATGTTGTTCTGAAAGCATGGCCAAACCATTAATGGCTTTCAGCTTGATCGGAGCTTTGGTGGGGGGGTGGAGATTTGTCTGTCAAGAAAATGAGTAGAATGGATTGCAAAGAGTAGAGACATGACAATCAGTAAGAATCCTATGAAGGGGCAGGAGACTATAATATATCAGGAGACATCTTGGGATTTTGTAAAGAAATAAATGTGTTCATTTATATAAAATACAGAGAACAAAACCTGCTCCAAAGTGAGTGTTGTGTTAGAATTTATACTAGTTGTTGTTATAGTGACAGTACTATTACTATTATTATTCATACTAAATGAATAATAAAAAGCCAGTAATAAAAGCCAGAACTTGACAGAGAGACATTTCGAAATAAAGCTCATAGAATGCTGTCACTGATTGGATGTGGGGATGAGAAAATCAAAAATATTAAGATACTGATATTTTGCTATTTGACTACTAGAGGGACCTAGGAAGTATATTTTTTAAGATTTTATTTATTTATTTTTAGAGAGAGGGAAAGGGACGGAGACAGAGAGGGAGAAAAACATCGATGTATGATTGCCTCTCATGCACGCCCTACTGGGGACCTGGCCCACAACCCAGGTATATGCCCTGACTGGGAATCGAACCAGCGACCCTTTGGTTCACAGGCTGGCACTCAATCCACTGAGCTACACCAACCAGGGCCCTAGAAAGTATTTTGACAAAGAATTGAACACACACACAATGGGGTCCTTAAACAGGTAAAACACAAGACTATACATCAATTCAGGTCCCTCCTGTGTCTTAAGTTCTTCAGCGGTTTTTTATCACACCTTGGATTTTATTTTAATTTCTTCCAATAGCCTGCAGGACCAAGGTGTTACAATTCTAATTACTTTTCCAATTTCATCTTGGGCCACCTGCCTTTTGCATTACTTGGCTCAGCATTTTAGGGTCTCGAAACGTCCAAGCTGTTTCCCACCTTTGGGGATTTGCACTACTATTCTTTCTCTTGCAATGCCCCGCCCCCCCTCACACCAGCCCTTTACATGGATCCTCCAAATCAGCTGAAATGTTACCTCCTTGAGAGCCTTTTCCTGATGGTCCTGTCCAAGGCAGCCTCCCTCCCCCCTTGCATTCTTTTCTCTCACCGCATCTTGTTCATTATCTTCATAGACAGGACATTTCAGGAGGATGGATACTTTGCATTTCTTTCATCATTATTGACATATTGCCTGGGGAAGGTCCTCAGATATAATGCCTGTTTGTTTCATGAGTGAATAAATGGGATCCAGAAGACAGGTTGAAATAGAAAGAGGGCAGTAAAATGTAGGGGAACCTGTGCTTTGGTCTGAATTTGTTTGCATTTTAAGTTAGCACCAATAAGCCAGCTAGATTTAGTGGGAGCTTCTTGATCAGTTTTTACCTCAAAACTGGATGTGCTTCAGTTGTCGAAATCTCTTCAATTATGTTTACCCATGTCGTCAGCTGGAGCACTAACCTTTGAAAGCTGCCAAGTTAGCAACAAGGACATAATACTCCTTTATGAGTGGCAACAGCCCACCCCTTGCCTCGAGGCCTAGTACAGGAGGACTCTCCCTGCTTCCACCCCGCAGGGGCTTCATCCTGTATGTTAGTCTACCTTTGTGTGTCCAGAGGACCACTGATGTGTTCTAGAAGAACAGCAAGTGCCTCAGGCATTGGGTGAATGGTGAAGATAATGCTTTGTTTGAAGAAATGCTGATATTTCCACTAGAGTGTCTAGCAAAAGAATGGCATAGTTCAATAAATTTTAGGTTCCCAACCATTCAGTCACTTAATCGATAGTATAGAATTCTTATTTGAAAATCATTCTCTCTTGGAAATTTGACACTGTTGCTTGATTGTTTCTGAAGATAATATTGCGATGATAATCTGAAAGTTATTGCCATATAGATGGGCTGTGTTTTCTTCCAGAAAACTTTTAGGACCTTCCCTTTATCCTTGCTGTTCCAAAAATTCACAATAATTATATACTTGTCAGTCTTTTAAAAATAATTAACATAGATACCCATTGGGTCATTTCATCTGGAAGATTCATGTTCTTCAATTGGGGAAGATTTTCTTTAAGTGTTTCTTTATAATTTCTTTCCTTTTTATTTCCTAATCAAAAGGGAACTAACTTCCTAGTATTTATATTAGTTGGCTATTGGGCTTATAGAATAATTTCTTAATTTTATTATCTCTAATATTTTATCTTTTTGTCCTACTTTTTCCTCCAGATGTATTGAGGTATGACTGGCATAATTTTATATTTATAAGGCATACAGTGCAATGATTTTTGTATACATATACATTGTGAAATGCTTACCACAATCAAACTAATATTAAACTAATTAACATATCCACCACCTCACAAAATT
Organism: Mormoops blainvillei; assembly: GCA_004026545.1. NCBI lineage: Eukaryota > Metazoa > Chordata > Mammalia > Chiroptera > Mormoopidae > Mormoops > Mormoops blainvillei. The sequence continues at coordinate 181,008 of PVJD01001705.1, read as the reverse complement.
ACTTTGTGTGCATTGTGAGAATACTTAAGGTCTACTCTTTTAGCAAATTTCAAGTGTATGATACCTAATTATTAACTACTATAGTCACCATGGTGTAAATAGTTCTCCAGAACATATTTATCTTACAACTGAAAATGTTTACCCTTTGAGCAATCTCTCTCCTTTTCTCCAGTTTCTGGTAACCACTATTCTTTCTATTCTTTGTTATTATGAGTTTGACTTAAAAAATTTTTTTTTCCTCTGTGAGATTATGCAGCGTTTCTCTTCCTGTGTCTGGCTTATTTTACTTCTAATGAACTCTAGGTTCATCCACGTTGTTGCAAATGGCAGGATTTCATTCTTTTGTGAGGATGAACAATATTCTATTGTATATGTACATAAAAATGTCTTCTTTACCCATTTATTCATCAACAGACACTAAATTCTTTCCATATCTTGGCTACTGTGAATAATACTATAATGAGGATGGGAGTGTAAATGTTTCTTAGAGATAGCAATTTTTTTTTCCTTTGGATATACACTGAGAAGTGGAATTGCTGGATCATATGGTAGTTCTATTTTTAATTTTGTAAGCAACCTTCATACTGTTTTCCATAATGGCTCTATCAATTTGCATTTCCACCAACAGTGCACAGGGGTTCCCTTTGCATCCTCACCAACATTTGTTATGTCTTGACGTTTTGATAATAGCCATCCTAACAGGTACGGGGTGATATATCATTGTGGTTTGATTTGCATCTCCCATTGATTAGTGATGTTGATATAGTCATATACCTGTGGGCCATTTGTATGTACTCTTTGGAAAAATATTTAGTCATGTCCTTTGCTCATTTTTACCTGAACTGTTTGTTACTTTGCTATTGAGTGGTATGAATTCCTTATATATTTTGGAGATTATCCCCTTATCAGATATATTGTTTGCAAATATTCTCTCCCATTTCATATGTCACCTTTTCATTTCGATTGTTTATATTGCTGGGCATAAACTTTTTGGTTTTATGTAGCCCTGCTTTTCTGTTTTTGCTTTTGTTGCCTGTGCTTTTGTGTCATATAAAAAAAAAAATTGTTGTCAAGGCCAACGTTAGGGAACTTTTCCCCTATGTTTTCTTCTAGGAGTTTTATAGTTCCAGGTCTTACGTTTAGGTTTTTAATCTATTTTCGGTTCATTTTTATGAACTCATTCTATTGTATGAGAATATTCAGGTTTCCCAATATCATTTATTCAAGAGAGTATACTCTCCCCATTGTGTATTCTTGATGCCTTTGTCAAAAATTAGTTGATCATATAGGTGTGTTTAAATTTCTGGGTTCTCTACTCTGTTCCATTGGTCCATTTCCTAGACTATGTCTTTTAGCCTTCTAATGATTTGATAACAAACAAGCCATATTTTTTAATTCCATGAGCTTTTCTTATTCTGGACCTCTTTCTTTGTAAAGCATCTTGTTCTTGATTTGTAGGTGTGTGATATCCTTTTAAAAATATTTCTGCTAGTGCTAATTAGGATTTATTTATTTATGTTTTTAAAATTGTATCTGTCTCCCAGTATGCTTTTGTTTGTCCTGATTTCTTTAACCTTGTAGATTTTACTCAATCATCTAGCCTATTTTACATTACTCAGTAGTACGTGAGAATGAATCAATAGAACAGTCGAATGAATATCAATAAGACTTATCACTGGCTGGCTTCATAGTACACTGAGTAGGCAGGAAGATAATTCTGCATTTTGGTATCTCTAAATGTCAGAATTCAGAGCACTTCACTTTGGGGACCCAGCTTCCACACTCAACACCATCATCTCCCCCAGCCTGTATATTTTTTTGCCAAGGAAAGAACCTTCTATCACCTACTTCTAGGGTGGGATAGGGAGAGGAGTTAAGCAGTGGGAATGACAGGCAAGTGAATCAATATTTCTCTCTGTGGATTTCATTTTAGCACCCTCTCCATTTTTAGTCCCCATCTCGTGTCATTTTAGGTGTCTATACGTCCTGAACCTCTCCAGGTGCCTGCAGGCACCTGAGTGCCCTCTTGGGCTGTGTCGTCTCTCCCCTTCATCTGTTATCATCCGTCCGACAACTTTTCTTCTCCCAGAAACACACGAAATTCGTAGTCCACTTAATGGCTGCCCTTATATTCTCTTCATCGTTGTAAGGTTACATCTGCTTTGCCCCTTTACTGTCGTTTTAAAGAGATCTTGGGAAAAAGAAATGATCAATGTATATTTAGTTCACCATTGCCCTTAATTTTCTTTTTCTGATTGTCCTAAATCAAGGAGGACCATTATCTTCTTAAGAGGCAAAGCGAGCCTCTCCTAGTTGGTTTACTCCTATATCCTGCAAATTTGTTTTCAAGGAGAAAAGCTCTCTTCTTTGACATTTTGAGCCCCCGCTTTTCCCAGTTATACCAAGTTCTCTGCTTTGAGGTACTGAAAACTCCCTCTTATGCCTTTAAACCTCGGAATATTCAGTTTTATTTAATGTGTAGGTGTATAATGTTCTGAATAATAGAGACGTGAATCACCAAAAACACAGAAATGGACTTTCAAAAATGTTTCCAACAAAAAAAAGTTCAAGGATTTCTTTACAGTTTAATAAGCTCTCACCATCACAGGACACTCTGGACCGAACAAATGTTTTGAGAGAAAAATCATTCCGGTGACTGTTTAGGTATTTTTCAAAGAATTATGGGAATTATAGTGTTCTTTTTATAAATATTTAATATGTACTTACCAGGTAAAGGAACTAGAACAGAACTTTCCGGGGGAAAATCAAGTAGAACCATTATATAGAGTATTAAGTGGAACTAGTTGGTTAAGACTTAAATAAAACTGGGTTCAAATTCAGACCTACCCATTCTACTTGCTCTAAGATAGTTAAGATCGCTGAGTCCTGGTTGCCTCAATAGTAAGTGGTAGTAATAATCCTTCCCTTGTGGGGTTAATGGTGAAAGAGAGAGCTAAGTTGTACATGAAGAAATAACCAAATGGAAGCTGATTTGATCATGAGGTAAACAGCCTTTATAATGTCATTGCTTACCACATTCTTAAAAATGTGGGGGGAGAAGCACTTCTTTCTAGAAACAACAAAGGTTGCCTAACTCCACAAGACTTAGATTTAGCTCTTCTTAACGTCTCTCAATCTGCCTTTGTATAAGGCCGTTCTATTTTCCTCAACCCAGAGCATGTTACAATACTGAGCCAGGCCATCAATATTATTTAGCCCAATGAATTGACAAACAGTAATGACTCCTCAGAATTGTTTGTTTTGCCCTTTCCATAATTACTTATCGAAGAATCACTGACTAATCTGTGACATGACAGGTTTTGCCTTCTCTCCATTGTTTGCACATTAGAACCTACAAGTTAGAGCTACTGTCCTTTTCTGTGATGGAGGTGGAGTTTGCAACTCCTAATTTGCCTAATGAGACGGATCCAAAAGCTGGACAGAGGTGGGATTCTTTTGACAGCATTCACGTTGGTTTCTAGGAAAGCTATACGCATATAACAAGGTGGTGTGGAAATATGCAAGTGTTGCTAAAGTCGTAGGAATGGATTTATGTATTTACTCTGAGCATTCTAGTTAACAACTGTTTATAAACTGGGGAAGGAAAATCTCTTCTAGTCTTTAACAAACAGCTATTACTTACCGAGCCCTACAATATACACAGAGCTGAAATGATCCAATAAACTGCTGATGAGACACCGAGCCTTTAATTCATGCATCCGTTAAACAAGCTTTTATTTTGTATGTTAGGCACTGTATTAGACACTGAGAATTGGCGGTCATGTGACACTTCCCTTTGTCCAGTGTCTCCACACTGTAGATACTTCCCACCCTTTGGTCACTTAGGAGCCATCTCTGTTATGAGACCCACTGTCACAGTATCACAGTGCTTGTAACCCTTATTTTATTTATTGATGGCCCCAGAGTGCACTAGTAATGATGCTGACCACTCAGCTATGCCAGAGAAGCCATAAAGTGCCTCCTTCAAGTGAAAAGGTCCATATGTACAGAAAAACCATAGTGTATATAGGGAATCTGAAATTTCAGGCATCCACTGAGGGAGGGTCTTGGAATGTATCCCCTATAGATAAAGGAGACCACTGTACAAAGGTCTGGAGGCAAAGGAATGCTTGGCAAGGAGGGAACCCTTGCGAAGGAGATCAAAGCTCTGTATACACTGTGAGGTCCTGATTTTAGCCTTTGTCTCTATGACCCAGTTGTGAGTTCCTTGCCAGTACCGACAAAGGCTACAGCTATGCACATAGTGGGCAGGCAGTGGATGTTTGAGGTAGAATCAGTATACGCCTTAATTATGAGCCTACTGACATGAACAGTTTCATACTTCCTTGTATTGAAACCATGTCTTTGAGTTAGATTTTTTTTTTTTTTAATGGGAACAAAAGCAGATCTGCTGAAACAATTCAAGAATGGAAACTGGAAAGGTAAATAAAGCTGGCATCCATGTGCACAACAACAGAGCACATAAAAATGACCATGTGCAGGCCCCAAACCAACTGCTAACATTGATGGGGGGGGTGGGTATTAAACACCATGGACTGCTTTAAACATGTTATAGATATTAACACATGCAGTGTTTACAACACTAGGAAGGAGATACTATTCTTATCAGAATTTTGCAAATGAAATTGAAGCACAGAGTAATTGAAAAAGCTGTGTAACATACTGCTAGGAAATACCACAGCCAGGATTTGAGCTCAGTCTGGCTCTCAGAAGTCATGCCTTTAGCCATTTGCCTAGTACACTTGATTGGCCCATCTTAGAAAAGCAGCTCACACCTGGCCTTAGGTTGTCCAGTGCTGTATACGTGACCCCTGTTATCATTCTCCATATCAAAATATGCATGGGAGGTGGTGGCACTGTAATTCTAAACTTGCATTCAATTTCGGGTCTTCTTTTGGCCCCAGATCTTCCACTCAACTCACCCCCTTTCTTTTTCTGCCCATGAACTAGACACGATGAGTCAGCATTTGGAGGCAAGAAGTACTCCGAACTGTTTTTTTCTGGGGAGAGAGTCCAAAACCTTTATCAAATTCTCAAAAGGATCTGTGACCATAAAATGTTGAAGTCGCTATTCAAGGCCTATGCTAATTTTCAGACGCATAACCCAAGTTCATAAACTTGGGTTATAATACTTTGTTCACCCTTGTAATGCTGTTGGGATGCCAAATGGAAATTACAGAGGTCTCTATTTGAGGGATGTTTAATATAATTATTTCACTGTGCATTTATCCCACTAATATTTATTGAGTTTTAAGATATATACAGCCTTGCTTACAAGTTCAGGGTCCACATAGCTCTTGAATTCTGGCGTCTGTAACCTATCTCACTAGTATAGTAACTGCCAGGATGGCAACCTTGCTTGCATAGTACCTTGAACTTGTCAAAATGTGTTCCCACTTAATGGGCTCTCTTTACCATGTATGCCCTGTAGCTTCCAAAGGTGCCTATACTTACAAGTTTTCCTCCAAAGTAGGAGACCACTGAAGAATGTGGTAGTATAGGGAAAGGATGATTGTGCTGGTTCTCAGTGACCACAAAGGCTTCCTTCCCAGACCTCAGCAGCTGTGGGTCAGGGAGGCCGATACAGCCACTCCTGTGCTCAGGGCAGAAAAATGGAGATGAGAGAGAGGAGAGGAGCTCTGTTACCTCTGTTTTATCTAGAGCCGGCCCCTGTAGCCTTTGAGAGTGGTCATTTCTCCCCTTCATACTGACTTTGAAATACTAGGGAGTTAAACCAACTCAGTTGTCCGATAACCTTCCATTTATCCTCTTTTTAAAAAGTTAAGCAGAGCCATGGGGTGGGGGTGGGGTGCTGGCCGAGCACTGCAGCCAGATCGCCAGGGTCTGTACAGTGGGTCTGTCAACAAATCCCCAATTGATCAGGGCATTTCTTGTTTTCTAGACTTCATTTTCCTCATCAGCAAAGTGATGGGTTAGACCTAATGACTGCTTGACCCCCGTTTAACTTGAGCCTCGCCGGGTGTGTGTTTAGCATTACCAGAGGTAGCCAAACTACAAAGTTTAAAGAAAGAGGTCCCAGTACCGTCCTCACTCCTGACATCAGCTATCAATCTTAGGGGCTTCCAAAGCTACCCTCAGTTTCAATAACTCTCTGGGACGCCCAGAACACACAGAGAGTCACTATACACATGGTTATAGTTTACTACAGGGAAAGGGTAGAAATCTAAGTCAACCAAAGGCGGAGATGCCTAGAGCAGAGTCTGGGAGGGTGCCAAACTTGAGCTTTCTGTTGTCTTCAGAACTATCACCCCCCTGGCATTGATGCGTGACAGTGTGTGTAGAGTATTGCTAACCAAGGAAGCTTCCCTCAGCCTTGTATTCAGAGTTTTTATTGGCGTTTCATTATGTAAGCATGATTGATTGAACTTAGATTTCAGGTTAACTGACACTGCGTCATCCGAAGGCCCTGCCCTAAATCACGCAGTCTTGCTGGTGTGGGCAGCCCCCACTCTAAACCAAGACAATGCCATCGGGTATGAAATAGATTACCTCGCAGACGCCTACGGCAAAGGCCAGACCTCCTTTTGCACAAGGCCAGTGGACGAACAAGCCTCCTAGGTTTATTGTTCATTAAGATTCCCTCCCAAGTGACCTTTATTATTAAGCAAACACACATTGACTCTTTTATTCTTTCAAAAGCTACAGTAGAGTAACCAGTATGTGCCAGGCACTGTTCTAGGCACCAGGTATAGAGCAAGGAACAAAAACATTCCCATCTCCCTGAAAATTCTGTTCTGCCGGTATAAGAACCTAAACCAAATAAATCCGCACTGTCAGGTGGCAATGCAGAGATGGGGAGTGACGAGGGAGGAGTGCTATTTTATTTTACACAGAGCGGGCAAGGAAGGCAGCTCACAAAGCCAGTACTGGAGCAGACGCCTGAATGAGGGGAAGCGCTGAGCTCTGCTGCTGTCTCAAGGAAGGCTCTGGGGAGAGGGGGTGTAGCACATGCAAAGGGCCTGGTGTATCTGGCAAACAATAAGGATGCCACTGTGTCTGTGTGTGGGGTGAGAGGAGGGTTAAGACAAAGAGTTGTGGGTGCTACAGGTGAGAAGTGGGAAAAGAAATTAGGACAGACCTACAGCTAGAGTCAAATCTTTCTAGCATTTTAAGGAAGTTTTACTGTGAATGAGTGGGGAACCAATAAAGGGCTTTGAGTGATTTGCATTTAAAAGGAGCATTCTGCTTGCTGGCCAAGAAGTCTTTCTCTAGGTGCGGGAAGGGAGGATCAGACACTGGTTAGCATCTATTGAAACAGCAGAGGGGAGATGTGATGGCAGGTGGAGCATGGTAGGGATAGCAGTGGAAGGGTTGGATTCTGGATGTAGGTTGAAGTTAGAGGTGGTAGGATGTGCTGATGGACTGGAAGGATGTGGAGAATAAGAGAGGAATCAAGGAACAGGAAGGTGGGGCAGGTACGTAGGGGTGGCATGAGGGACTGAGATGCCTTGTTAGATACTCAGTGAAGTGTCAGGGCCACAGTCTGTGATGGTAGTTTGGAGGTCAGGGGAGGGGTTGGTGCTCAAAATTCAAGCATGACCTTTTGTCACCATGTGAGTGACAAGCTGTAAGACAGGATGAGGTCACTGTGGATGGAACTGTGGACAGAAAAGTCTGAGACCTTTGACGTCTAGGTTGCTTATACATTTAGAGGCCAAAACAGTGAGGAAGGGCCAGCAAATGAGCCTGAGAAGAAGAATGGATCCAGGTAGCAGGAGAATCAAGAGAGCTGCTGGGCACCGGAGAAGAAAGGGTGTCAGGAGAAAGGGAGTGTCGGATTTTGTGCACGAAACTCTTTGCAGGCATGTGTGAAAGGCAGTGGTGTATCTAATTCAATAAGTTCTCAGAAATTAATCCACTTATCATGTGACCATAAAATTCTGCTCTTTAATCCAATCTAAAAGGCTAGTAAGGGTTCTCAGCCGGCTTCCTGTGACTGTACCTTTAAATTTCTCCACCTTTAGTGGCCATAATGGAGTCCAGATGCCCAGCTGTGAAAATATTTTTTTTTGGCCATGACATGTGGCTATCTATTTTCTTCTCCTAGCTGGAATTAAAGCCATAGGTGTTGAACTAACAGTTGGTTTGTTAGGGTGGTAACTATTACAGTGACTGAATTACATCTTTATTGCTGTCCGTTATATATTGTTATATGGTGTCACCTTAGTGTTTTTGGAATTTTGATTTTTTTTAATTCTATTAATTCAGCTTACCAGTTTGAGGGGGAAATGCAGATTGAGTTCAAATTTACCATTATATGTGACATACATGTGTTCATGTAAGTTGGGGTATGTATACATATTTTCATATTCAGTTCGTATTTAAATAGTTAAAATGTTGCTTAGTTTGGTTTGGCATTATAATCTAATTCAATTCCTTAGTAGATAGAAATTTCCTCTTTGACAGAGTTTGATAAAGCTCATTTTGTGAATGAAATAACACGTTTGGAATAGCTCCTCTATGCTATAGTTATAAGACACATGTGGCAACTGGGCCCTAGAAATGTGGTTAGTTTTCAGAGGTGCTGTAAGCTTAAGATGCACACCAAATTTCAAAGACTTGACATGAAAAAAGAATGCAATTAATAATTTCATATGGATTATATGTTGAAATTGTAATATTTTGGATCTATTGAATTAAGTATTTTTATTTTCAAAACATGTAAAATATTTTTTTAAAAGTTTTAAAAGTAATTTCATCTGTTTTCACTTGTTAATGTGGCAACTTGAAAAAATGACAATTACATGTGTGGCTTATGTTATATTTCTATTGGACAGAGCTGTTCTATGCATTTGATAATATATGCATTTATATCAGTGTCTCTCGATTTCCTGTTGTGAAGAAAATAACTTTTGATCTTTTCAATACAAGGTTTCATCCTAAAAACTGTATCATGACATCAAAAATAACAAAAATTTTCTTACTACAAAAATGATAGATGTTCTAGATTTCCTTTGACAAAAATATGAATAAAAAGCCCACATATATAACCATTGTAAAATATTTTTACACACACTTTTTAAACCAAAAAGTGGGACCTGTCATTATATATTGTTTTATGACTTTTAAACTACGTAACATGAACATCTATCCTTGCCATTAAATACCTTTAAATTTTTTCTACACTAATAAACCTGAAGAATAGACCGTACTTTCAGAAGTAACAGTGGCTTATAAAAGCAGTGATCTTTTTTCAATTACAGTTTACATTTAATATTATTTTTAGGTGTTTGTACAGTGGTCAGACAATCATATACTTTACAAAGCGTTTGCCCAATATTTCCAATACCTGCCTGTCAGCACACATATTTACTACAACAATATTGACTATATGCCTTATGCCCCATGATTATTTTATAGCTGCCAATTTGCCCTTCTTAATCCCTTCACCTTTTTCACCCAGTCCCCCAACACCCCGCCTCTGGCAGCCATCAGTCTGTTTTTTGTATCTATGAGTCTGTTTCAATTTTGTTCATTCATTTATGTTGTTCTTTAGATTCCACATATAAGTGAAATCATACTCTCTTTTTCTCTCTCTGTCTGACTTGTCTCGCTTAGCATAATACCCTCTAGGTCCATCCATGTTGTTGCAAATGTAAGATTTCATCGTTTTTATGGCCAAGTAATCCTCCATTTCATATATGTACCACAGGTTTTTTATTCACTTGTCTATCGATGGGTACTTGGGCTGCTTTGATAGCTTGGCTATTGCAAATATGATAGCAGTGATTTTTTTAATCTTTAATACCAGCGTTATTCAGATACCATGCCATAAAAAGTCATCCTTTTAAAGTGTATAGTGCAGTGGCTTTTAGTAAATTTCAGGGCTGTGCTGCTATTGCCCTTATCAAATTTTAGAACTTTTTCATCACTCCCAAACTCATTAGCAGTTACTCCCATTCCATCTCCCCAGCCCCTAGCAAGCACTAATATACTTTTAGTCTCTGTGGATTTTCCCATTCTGAACGTTTCACATAAATGGAATTATATAGTCTTTTATGACGGGCTTCTTTCACTTAATATAATGTTTTCAAGATTTATCCGTGTGGTAGCGTATATCAGTACTTCATTCCCTTTCATAACTGAACTGTTAATATGATGTAACAATGATATGATATAAAACGGATATATCATTTGGTTCATGTATAGCATGTCCCACAATGGATATATCACATTTTGTTTATCCATCTGTCACATGATTGATATTTGGGTTGTTTCCACTGTGGGGCTATTATGAATAATGTTGCTATAAATATTTGTGTCTAAGTTTTGGTGTAAACATGTTTCTTCAGTTCTCTTGGGTATATACCTAGAAGTAAAATTACTGGGTCACATGGTAACTCTGTTTAACGTTTAGAGGAACTGCCCGACTCTCTGTGCCACCACTGCATTATGCAATCCCACAGGCGTGTGAGGGTTCCAGTTTTGCCACATCCTCGCCAACACAGTAGTAGTGATTTTCAGCGGAGAGGGTATTCATCCCCAAGAGGGACGAATCAGAATCTAGTGGTGGGTGGTTTGGAAAAGACCTTCAAAGATCCTGCTATGACACACACACACACACACACACACACACACACACACACACACACACACACACACACCCGTACACAGAGTCAGGCCCCTATTTGGTTGACTTTGGGTATATTATTTATTTCTAAATATTAGCCTTAGACTATGGATGTAATAATGGTAGGTACTTACCTTTTAACAGCTGTTGTTAGAATTAAATGAAATAATGCTAGTTAAAACGGCTTACACTGTGCCTAGTTCATAATAGAGCTCAACAAGTGTTAGCTGCTAATATTATATCAAAGGCTCAATAATTTTCTTTTATATAAACACACCATACTTTGCCCAGCCAATTCTATTGTTGGGCATTTGCTTTGTTCTCAGCTCTTCGTGATCATTACCAGTGTGCTGAGAAACAGCTTTCAGGCTAAATTTTTGCCCACAGCCATAATTGTTTTCCTAGGATGAACTCTGTGAAGTGTTATTGTCTGGTGCATTTTAAACAAATTTGAAAGTCATTTCCCAATATATATATTCCTGTTTAAATTATACTGAAATTTTACTTTGAGAAATGTAATCAAGTACTAGACAATATTGTTAAACCTAACAAACATAATGTAAATTTAGGGCAGCCTAAATTTAATTCAAAAACCACTGATGAGAAAAGCTACAAGGGGATATTTTCACTCAGGGTCTCTAATCTGGGTTCTTGGATTTTTTGTACCTTGTCTCCCATTGCATCGGTATCTGAACTACACAGGTGGACAAACTGTCCATGAAATCAGGCACACTGGTGGTTTTTGCTTTGCATGTAGGCAAATCAAGGGCCAAAGTAAAGTGACAGTGGAGAGTGAACAGTGGATAAGAATGGTTCATCAAGAGTACGCATAGAGCCCTGGTCAGTGTGGCTCAGTTGGTTGGCACATCGTCCTGTAACCAAAGGGTTGTGATTTGGATTCCCAGTCAGGGTACATGCCTAGGTTATAGTTCCGTGCCCAGTCCGGGTGCTTATGATCCCCAGTCTCAGTGCATGGCCGGGGGGCAACCAATTGATGTTTCTCACATCAATGTTTCTCTCTCTCCCTTCCTCTCTCTCTCTAAAAACAATGAAAAAATGTCCTCAGGTTAGGATTAAAAGGAAAAAAAAAGGAGGTAGGCATAGACCTAAGGTTCCTTACCTTGTCAGATCTAGAAGCCTTGTAGAAGCAATTACTCACAGGTCTACCTTGACAATTTCATATCCAGCCAGGAAGGGATCAAACAAAGGCATCAGGTTTCCTCTGATGGATAGGGGAAAGCTTCATGGTAAAGGCAGGATTTTAATTATTTAACAGTAGGGCTGAAGTTTGATTGGATAGTGAAATGTTCTGGAATTTGGGAGACTTCAGTGTCATGAAATCGGAAGAAAGTATAGATAACAGGGATGAACAGGAAGATGTATCAGCAAGTACATACGTATTTTTATTGGTGTGCTGGTAAACATTTAACATCCAGCTCTCAAAAAAAAAGTCCTGATTTATATAGGTTTTTTATTTCCATGTCAGAACTATGCCACTATGGCAGATTTCAGATTTTAAGCTACCAAAACGATGTTACTGGAAGTAGAGTGGGAAATGTATATGATCATCACAATTGGCTCGCAGTAGCCAGCACATATGAACTCCAGCACACCACTGTGTATTTTCATAAGTTGCTCTACTTGCATACTTGAGGGAACATTTTACTACATAAAATCCATGAAGAACCCAGAGTCTCAAATTAATACACTATCTTAAGGGCAAGATGTTTTGTTTCCCCTTTCTAGGTGAAATGTCATGTTAAAGGATCATTCATGTGGTATTACATGTTGCCACATAACAAAAAGGAACTACGAAACTTGCTAGAAATTCAAGAAGTCATCCTCTGGGCAGTCAGCACACAAGCCAACTCAGAAAGGTATGCACCTGGTGCTTGGTGATCCTCGAGAGACGTTCCACGTGATTCCTCGATAGAGAAACGTGATTACTTACGCACACACGAAATGTGAAAAACAAGTGAGGATGATCCTAATCCCTTCCATTTGCACAGGACTTTGTAGCTTACAAAGGGCTTTTTGCAAAGTGGTGAAATTCCCTGCATCCAGTTTCTAGCTGCTCATTAAGACAGATTGATAGGTAGTAAAACTTAGGTTTCTAGGTCACTCTTATTGGCATGGGTGATTGACTTGTAGTGTGTCTCCCCATTTCTCTGCAAATGGAGACCCAATGAGCCACTGCTAGGAGGAAGAAGTGACATTTTAGGGAGGCCTGGCAATGGGCCAAGCCTGGAGAAAGCACTTTCCTTGCGTTGTCCCTGAAGCCACTCAACAACCCTATGAAGTAGTTCCCATTATTTTCTTCCATTTTGCAAATAGAGAGGCTCAGAAATGTTAAATTACTTGCCAAAGGTCATGAAATTCATAAATGCCTGAGCTGGGACACAAACCAGGACTGTCTGACACCTAGAGCCTATATTAAGAATATCCAGACTGGCTTAGGTCAAGGGTTTTAATAAAATTGTAGATATTTAATGTGCTAATGGGACAGGATGACCTAAAAGGCTTCAGGGTGGGCAGCACTAACCTACCTTGGGGGAGGGTATATGGCAGTGATGGGGGAAGGGGACCATGAAAAGAGTGATAAAAAAGAATGTGTCCACATGCTGTCATGCTGAATTGTGTGACTTCAGAAGGCTGTGTATTTGCAATTAGCCTTTTCTGTGTCAAGCACAAGCCTGAATTAGGTCAGCTTTTCAGAGTGTCTCCGCTGACCCTTTTGTAGCCCGTGACCCCCTTTACATAAACTGTAAATCAGACGCTAAGTTCCATGATACAGCAGAGGGTGACTATACTTTGTATGCATTGATGTGGCTGATATGGTAGGTGCTTAAATATTTGTTCACTGTCGATGGTGGTGATGACGGTAAATACTCAGAAAGTAACAGCGATGTATCCTTTCCAACATTAACTCATTTAATCCTCACAATAATTCCATGAAGTATTTGTCTCCCCAGTTTATAGATTTAAAAAAACAACAACAACCAAACACATGGCTGAGGGAGATCTCGTAACTTGCTCACATTCATAAGTGACAGAGAACCAGCTTTGCCTGGTATCGGAGCCTTGGCAGTGAACACTCTGCTATAGCAACATAACCTATAGCTATTGGTTTGTGTGCATTTGTTATATTTCTAAGAAAACATATTAAAATCAGATGATAGGATTCAAGTTCTGCGAAGGAAGGAACTCTTTTGTTTTAACAGTGTCCCCAGCACCGAGAACAATTCTTGGCATTTACGGACTGCTCAGTAAATATTTTTGGTGCATATGCATACGAAAATGGGTGGGGACAATTATTGCAATAGGAACAGGAGTGACACGCTAGAAAATTAATGGCTCACAACAGGCTTTGTTGTCAGGGTGGGTTTTGTTTTGGGTTTTTTTTTTTGTTTGTTTGTTTCTTTGCAAGCATTTTAGTAAGGGTAGACCTACAGAACCTAAATATCACCGAGCAAATTTTGTAATTTACTCATTCATTGAAGAAATGTTTATCTCCATTCATTTATCTCCATTTTTGTCCTCACCTGAAGACATGCTCATTGATTTTAGAGAGATGGGAAGGGGAGCGAGGGAGAAAGGGAGAAAAACATCAATGTGAGGGAGAAACATCGATTAGTTGCCTTTCATATGCTCCGCAACCTGGGTATGTGCCCTGACTGGGAATCAAACCCGTGATCTTTCGGTCTGCTGGATGATGCTCTAACCAACTGAGAGCCACACTGGCCAGGGCTCCATTCAACAAATAATTGCACATCTACTAAGTACCAGATACTTAACATCAGAAATATATTGAAAATGATTAACAATAATAAGGAAACAGCTACTGCAAAGTGCAACATTCCATGAAGAAAACCAAGAAGAATTTTATAAAGAGACAGAAAATATCAGAGGAAGGAACTATGGTGTTGTCAGAGAATTCCTCAGTGAAGGAGGAAGAGTTCAGCAGAGACGTGGAGGAATACCAAGAACACTAGGAAGGGGCATAGGAAATGACATGTGCAAATGCCAAACACTTTAAAAAGAACTTGACACGTTAGAGGAACAGAAAGCAGATCAGCAAGCAAGTCTCCTGAGAAATGGTCTATGTAGTCCTCTTACCACCACAGGATTGCCCAGGGCTTCTTTCAGCCTCTTATCTCCCTTCACTACATGTCATTGTGTTAAAGCACCAAGACAACCGCTTTATTTTGCTTGGTTTTGGGTGGAGGGGCTAGTTCCTCATCGTTCGTAGTAGAAAAATGTGATCACGAAATAGAAACCCTGGATTCTGCTTGATCCAGAACTTGTGTCGGGGGGTGGGGGGGAATGTCTATACTGTTGAATAAATGCAGGAAGAGCTTTGCAGGAAATGTAAGAGCGAAAATTTAGTAAGCCCAGAGGCTTGGTGTATGGAGGGGATGTTCCTCTCCTTGGTTACTGTGGAAGGTTCCTCAAGCACAGCCCGGGCCTACCTGATTCATCATGCAGCTCTGTTCCAGTCTAGCGCACATTCCAGGACGATAAGAAGGAGAGTTTCCCAAATACTGTTTTTCCAAGGCCCCCTGTTGCAACTTAAGGTCATTTCAATGGAAGGCAAGATGCCTTCTCGCCACTCTGAGATGAACTTAGCTTTTTCCTCCCTCCACCCCTTCTCCCCATTATGGCAATCTGCACGAGAAGCTAGTCTGCGTAACTCCAGAGGAGCTGACGGCTGGAGAGCTGACCGCTGGAGCCTTGGTGACGGATGCAGCTCATCGCATGGAAAACCTAGCTCAGCAACTGCTGCCGAAGAGGACTGAATCAACTCCCACCAGTCTTCGTCTGTTACTGGAATTTCATAGATGGTTTCTCAACAAATAGTGAAACGAGCACATAAGACTTAACCACCAGATGAGAATAACATGGAATCTCTTGTACGCTAAACTTTCCTCCCCACCAAAAGAATTACATCAAAGAATATCCCTATTCTGTTCTCTCAGAGACATGCTGTCACTTTCTGGAGAAGGGGGACAATGTCATTTTCTGCCTGCCAGAAGCATCTACATGAAAATTTAATGGCAATTCCCAACCTCAGTTAAGGACTTGTTTTTCCTTTTCTTTTTTTTTTTTTTTTTTGAACTTCAGATACTTTCTAAATTGTGTTAGCCGAAGCATTGTGTGTATATAATTAACTCACAGGTCCCTCTGGGCTCATGTAGCTAAACTCGTGGAGCTTAACTGAGCAAGACATTTGCTGATGTTTCCTCCTCCAGTGACACCCACCGAAATGAATCCCTTCGACCAAAGGGAATCAGGCAAGTGTGTTTTCCACATAGGCTTTCTAGTGAGTTGGGTTGCTTTGTAAGCGTTTGTTTGTTTCATAACAATAATGATCTAATTTTCGTTCAAACACAGAATTTGCAATTTGGGGAAACCTGGGGGTGGGGAGTAGGGAATTCGGTATTTTCCTCCTAGTTGAAGCAGGAAGACAGGCCTCTCTTTCGCATTCACTGGATCTTTGAAATTCCCTCAGGGTGGCAGTGGCTCTCTGTGGGCCAAGGGTTCCAGGGTACCTGCGTGTTGAGAGCAAACGTAAGCTGGCCCCGCAGTGTCGTCTTCACAGGCAAAACCTACAGGAAGTCCTACAGCACCTCGTCCAAAACCAAGTGCAAAGGACTAGGAGTGGACTTGTTCAGACTGTGTTGACTAGATCCGTACATAACTCAGCCCTCTGAATCCCTCTGCCTGTGTAGACATAAACGCCTACAGTTAAAGGTTTATGACTCTGTTTGAATGAAGAAGTCAGCTGTGATGGCAGAAAAGTTCTGGTCCCTGTTCCCCCTTCTACGCCCCAGAGAGCTTAAAAGCTAGGTGCTGAGAAGCTCTTTTCCCATTCTGTCCTCTCTTTTTGAGGCTTGGAACCCCCAGACCTTGCCCTGTAAGTCCACTAAGGGACTACTGCATGCATCACATAAAGGCACGTGAGCAAAAGGGACCAGGATGTCCACTTCCTGCCTACCTAAGCGAACCCACTTCTCTTGGCTGTCCTGAAGCGCAGGTGTCCGGGGAAAGGCTGCGAGCTAGGGGCTGTGGGTTCCAGAGTAAACGCCGCCCTCAGCTGCGTGCACGGGAGGAGGGAGGGTGGGAGGGTGCGTCTACGCTTTTCACCTGAGCCTGCAAGCTAGCGGCTGGCTGCCCAGGTGCCGGTTCGCGGCTGCGTGCGCCCCACTGCAGCAGAGAGCAGCCGCTGCTGGGGAAGAGTCCTGGGGCTGTGACGCGGTTGGGAGGAGCCTCGCCTCTAATGCACCAGCCGCCTCCAGCCTCCTGCAGCAGCAGCAGCAGCAGCAGGAGCAGCGGCAGCTGCTGCGAGTGCGCGCGTGTGGGTGTGAGGGTGAGTGCGCTGGCGCCGGCCGCAGCGCCCTGCCCAGCTCCCCGTCGGCTTCCTCGCCCCCACCAGCCAGAGCCGCCCTCCCGTGGGACTAGCACCCTCTTCCAGGCCGGCCCAGCCTGAATCCTGCCCCTGCCATCTCGCCACTGCAGCTCGGGTCCAGAAAGGCACCATTTTGTCGCGGCTGCGTGCTCTCCCAAGGGGAGGAGGGATCTTTTTTGCATTTTGGAGCGGCTGCCAACCAGGGGAACCTGTTGGGCATCTCCCCAGCTCGGCTTGTGAGCGCCTCCTGGGCGGCGGGCGGGACCAGACCCCTCGGGGCACGGCGCATCTTGGCACCGGAGGCAGGCGCAGCATCCTCGCTGGGAATTGGAGCTGGAGTGAGCGCACCGCGGGAGGAGCCGCCGCAGCCTCGGAGATCCCGAGTGGAGGAGGTGACAGCTCCATTGCCGGGTTTTTATTTTTTTTTTTCTCTTCGCCTCCCCGTCTCCTCCTCAGGCTCGGACCATGGTGCAGTCCCACTGGCTCCCCTGCCCCCCTCTCCTGTGAGACTGGCTGCGGGGAGGGATCATGGATACTTGTCTGCCGGCTTCTGGTTCCCACGCAAGTAAGCCTGCTGTCAATGGAGGAGGACATTGATACCCGCAAAATCAACAACAGTTTCCTGCGCGACCACAGCTATGCGACCGAAGGTAACGCCAGCCCCGCCGCATTCCGCCGCTGGGGCCGGACGCAAGTTGCGGATTGCTGTGCTCCGCGGGCTGCTGGGCGCGTAGCGGCGGAGACTCCTCCGGGGCTGGGGCGGGGGCTCGGCTCGCAGGGGCGGCCGCCGGTGCGCCCCACATCCATCCGGGCTCCGCGAGGCGAGCCCAGCGTTCAGCAGCAGGTGGACCCGGCGCCCACGGGAGTTAAAATGGCCCTCGGGGATTAGGCTTTTCAGGGTGGGGCTCCCGACTG
Source organism: Mormoops blainvillei (assembly GCA_004026545.1). NCBI lineage: Eukaryota > Metazoa > Chordata > Mammalia > Chiroptera > Mormoopidae > Mormoops > Mormoops blainvillei. The sequence goes on along the minus strand of PVJD01001705.1, from coordinate 163,075 downwards.
GAAAAATGACCCCTAAAAGACAGATGACCCCTCCCCCCAAGATGTTTGCAGGGGTTCTTGTGGGGAGAGAAGAAGGAGGGGACCCAGAAGGACCGTGGGGTCCTCCCCTCCCTGAGCAGAATGATGCTTCTCTCAGTGGCTGTAGGGAGGGCATGGTTTCATTTCCTGCCGGTTCATCTCTCTGGCCCGGTTACCTGTTCAGACAATCAAACCCCCAAAACGCGCTTTGCAGAAGGTCGAGCCCTTTTCCCCTCGTAAGTGTATAAGCAAGAATTGAAAAGGTGGTGGGGAAAACGGTGTTCCCGGCGGCGAGCGAATGAGCCTGACACGTGGGGCGAGCAATGCGATCAGTGGAGCCTTTAAAAATCACCATTATGAATTCTGCAGCAGTAGTTTCTGCTGAATCAACAGCCAGCAGAAAGCAAGAGGGTTCAGTAGGCTGAGCTTTGCCAGGAGGTGAAATTGTCGTCTCTCTCTCTCTCTCTCTCCCCCCCCCTCTCTCCCTCTCCCCCAGCTTGTTCTGACATTAGCCTGAGTGCGGTGCAGGCAGGGAAAAGTCAGCAGGTGGAACCCATTCCACCTTTTGTGTGTGAATAGAGTGGATGCATTTTTTTAATACCAAAACTTTTGTGTTTTTGCTTTCATTTTCCACCTGTAGGCCTTTATCCTTAACTACTCATACAAAGTGTTGCATTATCACATGGTCATATCCACATGAGGAAATGAGTGTGAAAGTGCTTTAGGAAAATGTAGCAAGGTATGTTAATTTAAGACTACATTCTTGGATGCTAAAATTTCTATATTATTTTTAACATCAAGATTACTAGAAAAATGTTCATCTCTCCAAAATCACCAAAAATGGGGAAGTAAACGAATTCAAGTTCTGAAAGAAATAAAAGGACATAACTTTGGGGGTAGAGCTGGCATCTTCTGTAAATATCTCTGGAAGTTTTAGATAAAAAGACTGCCCAGCACTATTGAAAATATATTCTCTATTTATCGTCATTACTGGAGAGCAGCAAACCTCGTATGCCCACGGTGCTAGACAGATCCAGCAGAGTCGTGGCAGCTCTGGCCTCCAGGAGCTTAGAGGTGGCTTTTAAGATGTTCAGCCTGTCCCTCCCCCATACCAAGCACCATACTTGCTGATTCTCTTTATTTGCATGATGACCATGTGGATGTAAGATGTTCTACCTTAGTCTTACTGCTTTGTCACTGACTCAGTTACCACGTAGAATAAGATTAGCTCTATGTCTGAGTGTGGCATTCAAAAAAGAAGGTGGCCTTGGGGTTTATTGGCTTTTCGGGGGCCACTTTTTCTGTTGGCGACAACAAAGAAAAAATGTCCCTTCGTGTTTTCTTGTACATTGCAGTATGCTTCCAAGTGCAGGCAGAGGAAACTTACTGAGCTGATAAGACGGGCAAATTGGGGTTGTGTGTATAGAGGTGACATCTGTAGAATAAAGAAATGAGTTTTAAAAAATGGCATTCCTTATTGCTTTCAGGGCCGTAGATGCTACCTAATCTTTGTTCCTACTTTATGGCATGTTCGTAAACTGATTCTGGATGAAATATCTAGGTTTACATAATCAAAAGGGAAGCCAAGAGCTTTCTAAAATCTTTCTAAATCAATCTCTCAAATATTTCCCCATTTCTATCTGTCTCTTAGACTTAGAAAATGTAAAAAGCAGGAGTTGGATACAGCAGGAAGTCCTTTATGGCCCTAATCTGTTCATTTTGGGGGACCTTCACGCAGTCATGCTGGCCAGAGGGGTAACAGTCCCTCTTCTCCTGATGAAAACCTTACAAGTGCTGGTGCAGTTTGAAAGAGCACCAGATCAAAATATTCTTTGTTAAAATCCACTTTATTGGGGGCTTGCCCCCAAAGTTCTCTTCTCCTTTGTTAACTTAAACCCACTTTCTGAGGAATCAGCTTCTAGGTCCTTCTGTAGGCTTTGCTTTTCTGTTCGTCTCCTTTGATAATTTCTGCATTTTGCCTACCTTCCCAGATATGTCAGATTTTTTTTCTCTCCAAGATCTTCTTCCCATTTATCCCTGAATTGTTCTTCCCTGGGCTCAGAGCATTCCACACTGCAGTATTCTATTTAAAGCTGGAAGGTTTTTGCTATGTAGTTCGTGTGAAGGGCTCTAAGCTCAATTTGCATCGTAAGTGGTAGCTGCCGCAAGTTTATTCAGCTAAGAGCAATGCAAATGCTAAAGGACACTTACCGAAGATCACAAGGTGTTCTCTCCCTGCCTCTCTCTCTCAATGCATGATGCGTATTTATTAAAGACATTTCTATGGCTCTCCTTTTATTCTTGACATTAAAGTTTCTACCCTTCCCTACCTTTTTCTATCTTTTCTTCCTTTTTAAAATTACCATCTTTGAGCATCTTCTATATGCCAAGCACTGTGCTGAGCTTTTTATAGTAGTCTTTTAACATATCCAAAGCCCGCTAAGTGGGTGTTGTTTCTCCCATTTTCAAATAATGAAACTGAGCAACAGAGGCCCAAAGATGTTACTGATTTGCCAAGGTCACACAGACAATCAAGGCAAGAGCTTGTCTTCAACTCACGACTGTCTGAAAACCCACCATCGTCACTCCCACTAGGAAATTCTGTACTGCCTTATATTTCTTTAACCATGAGCTGCTGTTATGGGGACAATCACAATGGTTTTATCTTTGTGCATAACTACATCCCCATCTGGGGTCAAATTCTTTGCAGGGATCATTTGAAAGTGTGTAGGGGGTTATATATAAGGAAAAGCATGGATGGAGTTGGAATAACCACCAAAAAAAGTGGCTTTATTGTTTTTTTTCCCAATATGGAATTATGAGTTTTCTAACCAGTGGCATATCTCAAATATCTCTCATCTGCATGTGGATTTCTCTCTGTATTTTTAGACTTCTTTGAACCAACTGAAATCAATCCCCTTTCCATTTGAGCAGTCTGAAAGTTTTCTAGATTACTCTTCCTACTCAGGAAGGCCACAGAGAGCGTAATCTATGTAGGTAGAGTTTACAGGAATGGCTATCTGGTTAGAAGGAAGAGTCAGAGAACATGTTTTGTTTTTTAGTTTAATCTTTATTGTATTTTTTCCATTACCATTTAGTCCCCTTATACTTCCCTACCCTCAGCAATCACTATGCTGTTGTCCATGTCCATGAGTCCTTTTTCGTTTTTGCTCAGTCCCTCCACCCCTGACCCTCCCCCTCATCCAGCTCTCCATCTATGAGTCTGTTTTTATTTTCCTTGTTAGTTCAGTTCGTTCATTAGATTGCACATATGAGTGAAATCATATGGTATTTGTCTTTTTCTGACTGGCTTATTTCACTTGCATAATGTTCTCCAGGTCCATCCACACTTTTGCAAAGGGTAAAATTTTTTCTTCTTTTTTATAGCTGAGTAGTATTCCATTGTGTAAATGTCCCATAGTTGTTTTATCCACTCATCTACTGATGGACATTTGGGCTGCTTCCATATCTTGGCAATTGTAAAAAACGCTGTAATAAACGTAGGGGTGCTTATGTGCTTTCGAATGAGTCTTTTGGGTTTCTTCGCATATATTCCCAGAAGTGGGATCGCTGGGTTGAAAGGCAGATCCATTTTTAATTTTTTGAAGTATCTCCATACTGCTTTGCACAGTGGCTGCACCAGTCTGCATTCCCACCAACGGCGCAAAAAGGTTTCCCCTTCTCCACATCCTCACCAGCACTTGTTGTTTGTTGATGATAACCATTTTCATTGTGGTTTTAATTTTCATTTCTCCGATGACTAGTGATGTTGAGCATCTTTTCATATGTCTATTGGCCACCTGTATGTCCTCTTTGGGGAAGCGTCTATTCAGGTCCTTTGCCCATTTTTTAATTGGATTGTTTGTTTGTTTTTTTGGTGTTGAGTTTTGTAAGTTCTTTATATAAATTTTGGATATTATTAGCCCCTTATCAAATGTATCAGCAAATATGCTCTCCCTTTCTGTGGTTTGCTTTTTTTATCTTGATGATTTCCTTTGTGGTGCAAAAACTTTTTAGTTTGGTATAGCCCCATTTGTTTATTTTTTTCTTTTGTTTCCCTTGCTACAAGCAGTGTCCAAGAGTTTGCTGCCTATGTTTCCTTCTATGATTTTTACAGTTTCAGGTTTAACATTTGAGTCTTTGATCCATTTTGAATTTATTCTTGTGTGTGGTGTAAGAAGCTGGCCTAATTTCATTTTTCTGCATGTGTCTATCCAGTTTTCCCAACACCATTTATTGATTAAACTATCTCTAGCCCATTGTATGTGCTTGCTTCCTCTGTCGAATATTAATTGATTATAAAGGTGTGGGTTTATTTCTGGGATCTCTATTCTGTTCCATTGATCTATGTGTCTGTTTTTATGCCACCATCATGCTGTTTTGATTACTATGGCCTTATAGTATAGTTTGATATTAGGTAGTGTGATTCCCCCAACTTTGTTCTTCTTTCTCAGAGTCACTCTTGCTATCCAAGGCCTTTTGTGGTTCCGTATAAATTTTTGAAATATTTGTTCTAGTTCTGTGAAATACATCATTGGAACCTTGAAAGGAATTGCATTGAATCTATAGATTGCTTTTGGTAGTGTGGATATTGTAATGATGTTAAGACACTGAGGAAATTGAAGAAGATAGAAATAAGTGGAAGCACATACCGTGTTCATGGACAGAGAACACGTTTTAAAATAACTACTCTGTTCTCAGTTTCGTTAGCCGTAAAATGCAAATAACAGCAGAAACTATGCCACAGGAAAAAATTATTTAATACAGGAAAAGCACTGAAGATAATACTTAATATTAAGCCAGGCCTTAATAAATGCCCTCAGTACATTATGGCTATAGTTATTATTTAAGTTGCATCTTCACAGGAAGCACTGTTTTTCCTCAGATTGTGTTGATTTGGGTTTATCTTAAAGGAAAGGACTAGTGGAGGCAGGAGAGAGGTCCCACTAACACCCACCGCAGTACCTTCTTGGCTCAGCCACTGGCCATGGTTCTTGTCATTTATTAATTTGCCTTAATGTACGTGCTGGTTATATTCTGGTAGCAATTAAGTTCTATCTTCTTTCAGAGGCCTTAAAAAACCTATATTGTTTGTATGTATTAAAGGAAGGACAAATTTACTTATTCCATTTAGCTCCTTCTCATAATTGATTCATTCTGCCTTTAAGTCCTCAAACAAATGTTCATTGACTTTCCGCAGAGGTGCTCTGGCATGTTCCAGTATAGACGTGGTCTCTGTCCTCATGGTGTGTTCAGTGTAGAGGAAGAGGTAGACATGAAATAATTTTGCAACTGAAGATATAGTTACCAATTGTGGTGAGCGATAGGAAAAGCACAAGGTGCCTTGAGGTCACATGTAAGGCACAAGGGCAGATCTAATTTATTTACTTTTTAAGTATTTTATTTATTTATTTTTAGACAGAAGGGAAGGGAGGGAGAAAGAGAGGGAGAGAAACATCAGCGTGCGGTTGCCTCTTGTGCACCCCCTACTGTGGACCTGGCCTGCAACCCAGGCATGTGCCCTGACTGGGAATTGAACCAGTGACCCTTTGGTTCGCAGGCCGGCACTCAATCCACTGAGCCACACCAGCCAGGGCAAGGCAGATCTAATTTAGGTTGAGGGTTCAGAGAAAGTTTAAGCTGAGAACTAAAGGATGAGTCAGAAATTAACAAGAGACGAAGGCATTTCAGGCAGAAGAGACAATTGGTACAAAGCCCAGAGATTTAAAATAAGCCAGATTCAAGGAATGGAAAGATGCCTATGGCTGGCGTGTAGGGAACAAGAGGAAGTGTGATAAAAATGCACCTGGAGCGTGCAGTTTACTTTAGAATGCACCCAAACCAAGAAGGATTCAGGCTGGGGTAGAGGGATGGAGAACTGGGTAGCTATGCGGTAAAGCAAGTAGAAAATAGTGAAGTCCAGGTGGTCAGTCAATGGAGAGTCACTGTAATTTTGTTTTCAACTTTGCTTGTTCGGAAAATATCATAATAAAATGTTAGAAAAAAAAGACCGAAGAGGTATTCAGGGACCGGATGTCACTGAGCCTTGTTGAACGTCAGGGGTTTGGACTTTATCCAAAGGAGGATCGAAAGCCATTAAAAGATTTTGATCAGGGGGAAATCTGATCAGGTTTGTTCTTGCAAAGCTCAGACTGGCTGCTCGGTTGGGTGGGATCAGAGGGCCGGGCAGCAAGTGAACAGCAGTGAAGGGAAGAGGACAATTAGGAGGTCATGGCTGTGCACTGGCGTGTCTGGCAGCAGCAGAGATAGGGAGAATGAGATCTGTTAGAGATGCACTGTAGAAGGAGAATGGATAGGACTCACTCCATACAGTAGATTCAGTCGAGATAGAGAAGTAGGTGGCGAGAGTGTCAAGAATGACTCCCGGGATTTCGCCCTAAGCATGGATGCACAGTGGGGCATTTCACCAAAACGGGAAAAAGACTTCGGAAGTTGAGGGGCACGTGACACATCTCGTCTCACAGTGAGACTCTCAGGTAAGAAGTTGGATATTCGAGTCTGAACCCCAGAAGAAAGATCTGGACTAGATATATAATTTGGGACATGATGCATATTAAAGGCATTTAAAACTGTGAATAGATGAGATAACTGGGAGAACAGGACTCATGGCAGAATGTGAGTCAATGAGTGAAAATTACAAGGAAACTGAGCTTGGCTTGGTATGAAGAAATTGTAACAAAAAGTACCTTCAATGGAATGCCTTGTTAAGCATAATTAACCACACACTGAAAGTATTCAAATGACGCCATGTGGCCATTTCTTAGCAATGTGATAGATTAGGAAGAGTCCAGTCCTGGGTAGGTTGAGTTTAGAGGGTCTCTAAACTTGAGATCTGTGTGATCTGTGAAATGTTAAACTTCTGGGGTGTCACAAGAATAAAAGGAAGTAAAATTCACTGCTCCCCCCACCCCAACACACACACACACACACACACACACACACACACGTTCAAGAAAGAGAGAAGCTATGATGAATAAAACTGGGAAGGTACGTGAAAATGGCTTTTGAAATGGGGAGGCACTGGAAAAAGAAATGGATGTGGTGTGATGATGGAGAGCTGCCTTGTAGTCCTTAAGTTGCTTTATGTATTTGTATGCAAATGCCAGGTCAGAATAGTGTTTCCAATGCATATGGATGAATGTTTGAGTTCTCTGCGGTTCTCAGAAAAATATGAAATGGGAGGTGGGCAGAAGCCGCTGAATGCTATTGTAAATGACCTTTCTGGGGATGGGAAATGTTCTGCTACTAAACGTAATAACCGGAGTGCATTGAAAATCACTAGCAAGTATTCATTATTAGCATCCAGGTCCCCGGGGGCAATCCCGAGCCCTTTATGAGGGCTGGTCAGAAACTTACCAATGAACCTGGGGTGAATAATATTAGGCCAGTCCTGTCAAAATATTGGTAATGCTCTCTGAAAAGAGCACAGCTGTAGACTGGCATTCCTAGACTCTGGCATTTGCATTTACGAGGAAATGAAGGGTCCAATTTACACACTTAGCTTAGGGTAGAGAACAAAGGTTTCTCGAGTACTGTCTGTATTCCAGGCATTTTCCTAAGTGTTTCTCATGAGTTTACTCATTTAATCACCTTCCGCAGGCCTGAGAGAACGGTTGCGTGAGCCCCATTTTTCAGAATCAGAAATTTCGAGGTTTGGAGGAGCAAAGTACTTGTGTTAAGGGGCCATACTTGTAAGTGGCAGAATCAGACTGGAACCCAGGACTACCTGGACTCCAGGGATGCGCTCTTTGCCCGACCCTGCTGCCTCTTGTCGGATTCGGTGGTTGGGAGGGAATGCAGGCTGTGTTCTGTCCTCTGTATCGAAGCCCACCCCTTCCCAGTACTGCAGTGCGCCTGCCCGCACCTTCTGCCTTTCGTCCCACAGGGAGGGAGCTGAATTTCCCCCACCCAGTGCCTGAATCTGTAGTTGACTTACACCTGTAGATTCATTCTACTCTGGAAGAGAAGAAGGGAACTATTTATGGATTCAAGCAACCAACACGTGAAAATTAGCTTTGTTTTTACAGCCTTCTCCCTGTCCCTCATGCCCAATGCGGTCCCCAGGCTGAGCCGAGGTGGTCCCACTGGGCCAGCTAAGGCACCCATTTTGCAGAGCTCATGGCAACAGGTAGAGCTGCCTGGAGCAGAGCAAAGGAGTGAGACAGAGGCAGCTTCGTGGTGGCCAAGGTTCTTTTGCACATAAATGCAGAGGCATCTGAGGCCCCATTTTGGCCAGAGCAGCTCTCTAATGCTGGTCCCCTTGTCCCCCGTTAATGAGTTTGCTTTCACCACGTTTGTCATCTCTTCTACCAAATTTCCTTCTTTTGCCTGCCCGGTAGGGCTCTAGAACCAGGCTGAAAATCAGCTCTGCTATACCAGTCCTTTTTATAAGACCAGATTCTTTTTATAAGACCACTGGGAGTTTTGTCTTAAGTAATCTAGGAACCCTTAAATTCATACGCTCCAAGTTCATCATTGAAAGAGTTAGGAGTGGTGATGATAAAATATGCTGGTGTGAAATTCATGGAAAACTAATTAGTATTAATTGGTTTTTGGGGGAGAAGGGGACATGGTAGGTACTAGAAAGAGATCAATTTATAGAGGGGCAAATCAGACTCTGTGATGTGCTTTAGAGGAAACGTGATCGCTTACAGCAAATGAAAAGAAATGAAGGAGACTCTGGGCGAGGAACAAAAAGATGTGTGCAGCTGAAAATCTGGAGGGGCCTCTGTAGGCAGTTTTTGAACCCAAGAAAGATGAGGTCTGCTAGATAGATTGTACAAAGAGCAGCTTACCTGTGAGAGGATGTATTCCAGGTGTACTGGGCTTGGTGCTGGGGGACTGACAGCCCCCTCCATCATGCATTGCTGATTCTGCTGCTGTAAATCCATGTTTAGAAATGAACCCGAGGCAGTTGCAGAATGGCGGGCGACCTCCTCCACTTAATGGCAGGAGATCAGCTCTGTGACCCTCAAGAGCTGATCAAGAGATACACAGCACTCAGAAGGTGGGAACCCTGGAAAGGGAATATTGCAGCAAGGTGCTGAGCACTTGTAGGTGGTCTGAAAGACAGAATTCTCGGACCCCCCAAGTTCAAAATGCACCAGGAAGTGTTTCACCAACAAGTATTTTACCAAAATGGAGAGCTGTACAAAAAACTCGAGAAGGGCAACTTTGCTCGGGTAACTTTGCAGAAGTCAAGTTGGGGCCTGGGACACCCAACACAGGATGTCTGCAGGTTCGCAGCAGCGGTATTGTTGTCATTCACATTTCTCTCTGCTTTTATGTCTTTTATATCTTTATTTATAAGGCAAATATTACATAAATGCTTTTTTTTTACTTGAAAGGATATGAGCTTTATACAAGTAGATAAAGCAAATTATGAATCACCCTCCATCCCCACACCCACCCTGCTTCCCTGCCCAGGGGCTACCATTGTCAATAGTTGCATATGCATCCTTAGAGCCACCTTTGTATGTGTATTTATTCATTTAAATATACGCGAATAGATATACTTTGGGGGAGGGATGGTTTCTCTGTATAACCGAACGCACAGCGTTTGTTGGCGCTTTGTTTTCTTCCTCCCACTCAACGATATAAGTCTGAAAGCTCTTTTCTTGTCAGGACACCTACGCCCTCCTTCCTTCTAACGGCTGCATAGTACCCATGCTATGACTGTACCATAGTTACTTTAGTAATTCCCTCGTAGGCGGATGGAGTGTTTCTAGCTTTTCATCTTACATAAGAGGCCGCAGTGATTATTTCTGTATATATGCTTGTGGTCAAATGTTCTCCTTCCTGATTTTGTCATCTTTAAAGTCATGACATAGCTTCTCGTTTCTTAGCAAAATGGCAAGAAGTTCTCTCTGGCCCTCTCTTTATTCAATACGGAACCTTGGATAAGTCCTTTAACCCCATGAGCTTAAATTTCCTAATGTAGAGCATGGGAATACCTTGCGTGTCTATTCACATGTGCCTGGTCCTGCCTGCGCTAAAACCATCGCAGATGTGAGCGTTAATGACAAGCGATGGTGATCGCCGGCCCTTGTGGAAGGCTCGCTGTGTGCCAGGGATGGACTCTGGGCTTTAAAGTATGTTTCCCAATTAACCCTACCAACTCTATAGGGTGACTCTGGCCTACACCCCTTTAAGTGAAAAGTTGAAGCAGAAGGGGACGACTACTTGTCCAAGGTTACGCAGCAGTGTGTGTGACAGAACAGAAGTCACTCCAGCTCCAACCGTCAAGTCCACATTCCTAAACTCTGCAGCAGGTCGTCTCAGTGTAGCCTCTATGGACACACCTGTTTAAAACAAAAGTCATGATGTTGACCCAGAGAAAATATTCTTTTTATTTTCATAAAGAAATACGCTTTTGAATCAATACCAATACAAAGAGTCCGATTTTTATCAAGACTTCGAAAACGAATGGAGGGCCAATTGAAAGGCAATGCAGTATTCTGAGCACTCGTGTGGATTATATTCGAAGTGGATATTTTCCCAGTCCTGTCACCATAATTAGTCACTTTCACTCTCTGGGCTTTAGTTTCCTAATCTGCCAGAATGAGGTTGAAGATGGGGTGCGGAGGCGTCCTCGGTATAGATTTTTCTGGTTGGAAGTTTTTGTGATGCACCGCGTCTGTATTTGTGACCATCCAGATAGATCTCCTTGGTGTGTTCTGACGTGTTCGGGGGTGAGTCGGGGGGACACAAGCACAGGCTTTAAATGGTCCCAGAATTTCAGGCCTGGCCGTACTTACTGATGGGTCAGATCATCCGTCTGGCAAGAAGGCTCTGGTGCAGCCAAGAGGCGGAACCAAAGAGGGAAGTGTCTCTTTGCCAAAAGCCGCTGCAGATGGTGGAGCCGGTCTGTCTGGGCGGCCCATGACTTTGAGAGGAGCCATTTGGCAAAGTTGTTGGCAGGAGCTGCCTTGCAGCATGAGTGCTGGAGACTGTCCTGGGGTGGAGTGAATCAGGGACGCGACAAAGGTGGCTGGTGGGACAAATAACCATCTGGTGAGCTGGGCGCTGCTCATCTTGCGGCACCGACAGGCAAGAGCAAGTGCCAGTCGGTGAGGCTGAGCTCTCAATGACACGATCTGACAGGCACAATGGAATTTCTCCCTTGCTATTGTTGTGTGCTCCACGGAGGGGGTTAAACACCCCATGTGAACCTGGATCCTTCAGAAATCAGGAAAGCGCCAATGTCTTCCAGTGTTCCAAAGTAGGAAAGGACAGTCGTCAATTCAAACAAAACCCATGGATTGCATTTATCGCCAGGGGCTATGAGGTTTGTGCTGGGGACCATGGTGAGGTGTAAGTTCTTGTTCTCAAGTATCTTCCCATCTATTCAGGCAGATGACACTCTGGCCTTCTCGAAATGTACTTCGCCTTATGCCAGGCTGTGTGAGTCTGTGCTGTGTTGGCCTGTCTGTTATCACCAGGTGGCAGAGGTGGTAGAATCAGAGCCCGCTGGCTCTAGACCCACTTCCGGCAGTGTTAGCTCTGTTCGCCCACCCACGATCACCACACTATCGTCTGTGTCCAGGAGTCCTTTTTCGTTTCTGCTTGATCCCTCCACCCTTCAACCGCCCCTCCCCGAAAGAGCTGCCAGCCTGCCCTCCATCGATGAGTCTGTCTCTGTTTTGCTTGTTAGTTCAGCTTGTTCGTTAGATTCCACGTATGAATGAAATCATATGGTGTTGGTCTGTCTTTGACTGGCTTGAAGGGCTTCTCAATGAATCAAGGTTTAATCTTTCAGTATGGGTCTGCTGATTGGGGGTTATAATATTTTATTATGCAAACCACACCCAGAATGAGAAAATCCATGTCTGAGTTTGGTCCTTGGGGTTGAGTGAGAGGATGGATACCTGAGAGGCAATCTTAACTACAGACCCACCTGGATTTTTATGGTTGTCCCCAATCTTGTATCTCTCCTGCATTTTTATCGTCCTTCGAAAGCATTTGACTTAGTTTTCACGCAAAACAAATATCCTTTCTTTTCACACCACTTTTTTTCCTCACCTTCCGTGATATTCCACTTAGTAACAAGTACAACTGACATCTGGAGATTTGGGAACAAACACACTGACTCTCAGCAAACACGCAGCAAAGAGGCAGCAGAAGTGTGCCGATATCAGGGACTGGCCTACTAATCAGTGTAGAGAGAGTGCTACAGGCCCATTTTACAGAGAGAGTGGAAGGCGGTTTTTCATCCAGTGAGTCTTCTACTTAGAGGTCTGTTAAGACAGCTTCTGTTGTAATTACAATGAGGAGGAAGAGTTCCCACATACTGAGTGCTGGCTGTGAACTAGGAATTAGGTTATGTATACTATATGTACTATCTATGATATACTTTGTATTTATGTGTGGTGTACTAGATTGATTATATATATATATATATATATATATATATATATGAGATACAGATACATAAATATGTGTGTATATTATTTAATCCTCACAACAACCGTCAGAAGTATCTACAATTAAAACTGAAAAAAGTGAGACTTCTTTTAGGACTGTTTTTACTACTGTGTGTCCATCTTATACGGTGCCTGTCTGGCGAATAACACACATTACATGTTTATTAAGAAAATAGAGGAATAGATTTCTATTTTACTGATACCGAAACTGAGATTTAGAGAATTTATGTAATCAATTAGCAGACTCAGGGCTCAAATGCATGTAGATACGTCTTGACACAAAAATGTATGTTCTTAAGAACAAATTTTGGTATATCACAATAATTTTTTTACAAAGTTCTTGATCATATATTTTGGATCCCATATTGCCCGATGAATAACTTTCTAATAGGATAAAAATTTGGTACCATCTCCACTTTGTGTAAATGTTCTAGAACAAGGGTAAGGAGACTTCCTGTAAAGAGCTAAATAGTAGATACTTTAGGCTTCGCTGATCACACAGACTGTGTCCCAGCTACTCCACTCTGCCACTGTAGCATGTGGGCACAGCTCTGGTCTAACAAAAGTCTATTTGCAAAATCCGATGGTGGTCCATGGACGTTAGTTTGAAACCCAAAAGAAGTTTTAAAAATGCTTCTCTTCTAAGTGAGTGGCTGCAGTCAGACCTAGAGGGAAGCTGAGCTGAACCGGGATGGCTTAGTGGGGAAAGACGGGCTTGGCAGGACTTGGGCGGGCAGGGAGGCGTGGCGGAGGCTCTCCTGATGGAGAGGGGAGTCTTGGGTGATTATTGGAGGCCAAAGGAGGCAAGGAAAATGCTATGTTCTTTGAGCAAATGAACTGTAGACTAGAGATGTAACAAACTGTTTAATAGCCCATCGGAATCCCTGCATGTAACCATACCTCTTCTAAGTAGTGTTCTCCCAATTGTTTACTCAGTCATTTAGAAAATATTTATTATGTACTAGGCATCAGGTGAAGATACACAGGTATACCATGGAAAAGAAGCAAACAGATATATAACCTGATCTTATAGAGCTTGTATTCTATTGGGATGATGCACGTTAAGAAAGCACAAACCTAAGAATATGACTACCACTCTTGTTAAATACTACACAGGAAAAGAAAAGAGGTTATGAAGGAACAAAATATACGTTCACTAATGAAAACTTGGACTATAGAGAAAAGCGCAAAAAAGAAAAGCAAATTTACTTCAAATTTACCTCTAGCCCCAGACATGATCATTATAGAAACACTTTTTGATGTACTTTCTTCCAGGGTGTGTGTGGAGGGGCTGGTAGTGGGGCGTGCAAGGGGAAGAAAAAGAGAAAAAGAGGGAAAGTAATCGACAAACGCTGGAATTACGTAAAACGGTGTCATATCCAGTTTTGTTTTTGACCCGAGCGCAACACTGTGAGCATTTTCCTGTGACACCTTCTAGTTAAACCGTAACTTTAGCAGTCACCTAATGCAGGAAGTTTAGATTATTTTCAATATTTTGCTCTAATAATTGTGTGATAAGTCATTGAACTAATCTAAATCATCTCTCTGGTTATTTTCTTCGAACAAGTTTCTAAGGTCCAGATTGCTGGGATAAAGAGTACAAACCATTAATTTTCTAGATAATATTAATCATCTGCCTTCTAAAAATGTCGTGTCCGGGGTTGCCTTTACAGTGGCCCTACTCGTTGCCACTTTTGTTCGGTCTGTATTTTGCCTCTGCCTCACGCTCTCACGCATTTTCAGATTGTTGAAGCCCAGGCCAGGAAACTCATGTGGGGGGAAGATTAGGAAAAAAACCCATAACGATCTAACCATGGAACTTACTTTGACCCCGTGGCCCTTGCCTTCCCCCGAAGCCCCAGGCTCCCAAACCTGGTCAGAGACGGAGGCAAGCTCGGTCCCCAGCCTCTGCCATTAAATACACGGCCGAGTAACTTATTCTCTGGGATTTAGTGCCCACCTATATTTAAAAAAAAAAAATGACATTCATAGTTCCAGGGCATCATTTGTAGATAAGTCTATGGAACCCAGTGACCCAGAAATATTAATTTTTCTCACACTGGTGAGTAGGTAGCTTCAAAGAATGATTGGCCCCGAATGACAACGAGCATGGTGGGGAGGGAGGGCTCAAATTTGACATTCCTGAAACCTGTGTTAACTTTGCTTTTGTTAATACTAGGTGCGGTCAAATGCAATTTCAACTCAGGCAAATCTGAGGAAACCAGACTCTATCCTTGGCTTCACAGTTCCAGCCATGTCTAGTTTTCTGTAAAAACTGGGAGCACGATTTAATGGGAATGAAAGTGCAAATCTAATAAACTGCCGCTGGGATTATATTTTTAGTGCATAATTTTTAGCCACTTTTCAAAGCATACTGGCTGTGTCTGCATTCCAGCAGCCTGGAGGGACTGCAGTTGGGAGTTAACCTGTAGTCTCAGCTCATTTCACTTGAGTATCTGGAGGCTTTTTTCTCCCTCTGAAGTGTCTTGAGGCTTTGAAATGAGGATACCAAGTTTTCTGAGATATTTTTCATGTAAAAAACTTATGGAGTCCTAAAAACGATACACAGATTAGGGCCTAAGCATTCAGTAGATGAAATTTAAAGGATGTGTGGATGGGTGGGTGAATGGAAGGATAGATGGACAATTGAATGGATGAAGATCTGTGGTGGTTCATAGGAGATCCAGTTGCTTCCACAGAGGACTAAAAGTGCCAAAGCAGCTTCTGGAAACATCAGGTTTAAAATCTTTATTTAGAATTATAACATTAAAATCTACCTCTCGTTGCCTGTCTCCTCTGTCTGGAGGGCAAGGGAAGATGGGACAGGGTGAGAGCGTTAATTAGGACAGTGCAGATTCACGGGGACATGTTCCCAGGAATTCGGCAAAGGTGCTAGTTTTAAAAAGGAAGATGTGACCCGGGAGAAAAGCTCTCCTGGAACGCTGAGCTAACAGAAGAGACAGGGACAGTTCAGTGCTTCCAGCTGACATCTCTTGCCATGACAAATGTCTCATGCCATTCCAGTTCTGTAGGATTAGCCTAGGTGACCCTACTACTGATTTGTATTGGGTTGGCCAAAAAGTTCATTTAGTTTTTTTCGTACCATGGCTCTAGTAGTGCTTAATTGTCTTTAACTTCATTTGAAACAATTTTATTAGATTATATGGTGACAGCTGTCATTATCAGCATGTATTTAACAAAAATTTATCAAAATTGGTGAATTTTTGTGCAGCCATTTTAATATTGAAGGTGGAAGACAATATGTAACCTTTTCAGTTCATCATGCTTTGTTTCAAGAAAGGTAAAAACAGAAAAAAGATCTGTGCAGCGCATGGAGAAGATGCTGTGACTGATAGAATGTGTCAA
Source organism: Mormoops blainvillei (assembly GCA_004026545.1). Taxonomy (NCBI): domain Eukaryota; kingdom Metazoa; phylum Chordata; class Mammalia; order Chiroptera; family Mormoopidae; genus Mormoops; species Mormoops blainvillei. The sequence goes on along the minus strand of PVJD01001705.1, from coordinate 147,248 downwards.
ATGTGGTTTGTGACGTTTCTTGGTAGTATTGACATTTTGGCCAAAGAAGTCTTTCCAGCGGGGCTCTGCCCAGTAGAAACCAATAGCAGGAGGTAGCCAACATACTCAAAAAATCCAAATCGATAATGTTATTGGTGAAAACGAAAAATGTGTCTTTTATTTTACAAGAAGAAACTAAGAGGACGTTGTGGCCAACCCAACGCTATGCTTTGGGGGGAGGGGGGCGGGTCAGAACCCTCCGGTCACTCCCTGGGACCCCTTTCAGGGCCAGAGATCGAACACTTGCTAAGGTCCCCCCAGGACCTGAAGAGTCTGTGCACCACGGAGAGAAAGGGAGAAGCAATCTCAGTATCTCGCTGTGGCTGCCAACATGCTTACTCAGTCCCTAAGCTTCCTCAGCACAATTTGAGATGGAAATTTTCCGATCAGAATTTTTCCTACAAGTCTTAGAAGCTTGGACTGGAGCCCGTCGTGCAGGCCAGGTTTTTTTTTTTTTTTTTCTTTTTCCAGTTACTTGACAAGCAGGTTGCCTTTGAGTCACTCACATGGATGGCCTTGATCTAGACATTGGCACATGCTGAAACGGCAAAAAATATTTTCCAACTCTTGTTCGACTCTTTAAGGAGATCAGTCTGTTCATAATTTTCTCCTGTGTTTATAAGCCTTAATGTTTTCTGCCTGTCTCTTCGTCTCCCGAGTCTCTCCTGACTGCCCTTCGAACAAGCCAGGCCGTCTCGGGCAGGGTCCTCACCACCCCAGGCCGTTGTTTCCCTGCCCCACATGCTGTTTCCTCTTCCCTGGGACCCGCGAGGCCCGACTCAAGTGCTCATTGCCCACGAAGTTTTTCCTGAGTTCGTCAACCTCACGACGACAGCCCTCTGAGGCGCAGGTATTATCCCCAGCTCACAAACGTGAAAACTGAGGGCCGGGCTCAGACAGCCATCCAGAAAGAGGCAGACCTGGGTATTGCTTTCCCAACGAGAAAGGAGCTCTGAGACGGCAGCCATTGCATTTTTGCTTCTCCTATGGAAGACAGTGCGGTGCTCGGCGCACGGGGGCTCAGCGAGAGCTTCAAGCCTGATTTCAGTCTGAGAGTAGATGGTAATGTCTCTGAAGTTAGGGCAGCAGCCAGTTACGTGGACTTTCCTTGGGAGTTTAAACCCGGAGATCCCTCTGAACAGGTCGAAGCCAGGTTCTCCTACCCCCACTACAGTTCAAATATAGAGGGGAGATGTCCAAAGATGAACTATATTATTTTTTCGGTCACTTGGAAACTGCCAGCTAATTAAAAGTGGAACCTATTATTTATCCTGTAATTCATTCGTTTATGGGTTTGTTCTTTTATTGTACTCTTTAACCATCCAGCAAGTATTGATGGAGCAACTGAAACCTCCTTTATGTGTATGAGTTGGTACATGATGATATCAGTATGAAAAAAATATACGACAGCTTATTAACATTGGTTATTGGGGAGGGGAGAAGCCAGCAAAAATAAGGCTACCAAAAAACTTACAGATTGCCACATCCACGATAAGAAGGGTATGAATTCCTCTTATACAAACTTCTATGTACGTACATAAAGAAGTCCGTGTAAAGAATGGCTTCCAAAAGATTGACGATGGTTATCTCAGACTGGTGGAGTTTTAAGTAACTCACTGTTGATCTTTATTTTTTCTATAATGTGTGGCAGTTATAAATAAGTGTATCATTGCATAATAAAACAATCAAGCTGTCACTATGGGGAAAAATAATTCATGAGTGTGTACTATGTGCAAAGAACTAGTCTCTAGATATCAGTGTAGTAAATGTCACCAGAGTCCTTCCTTTTACTTTGAAGTCACATTAATAATTTTTCAAATGAAAATCCATTTGAACCCTAGAGGAGTAATGATAAGTGGACACTAGTAACCGTCAGTTCTGTAACAAGAGTCCCTCTCAAGCTCTTACCTGTAGATCTGGGTGAAAGGGTGCTGTCAATGAACTGGGCCCTCAGGTTCAGAGCCCCTTTGGTCCCCTGTGTCTTGGCCGAAACAATAAAGGTAAGATGATATCTCTGACCTCAGCCAATCACTTCATACGGGGGCCCGGAAAGCATCTGGATGAGTCAGTAGAAACTGCAGTGATGGGAAAGCCATCTAAGAAAAAAACATCCTAGAGCCCACGGGTCAGAGCCAGTTCCGCGCACAGGAAGAATCTCACCGCCTGTGTTTATTGACACAGAAGGTGGTTCTAATTACCCTGAAGGAATTCCTGGCATGTTTTGCCAAAGCCAGTCTTAAGATGTTTAATCAGTGGATTAGTGACAACCAGACTGACTGGAGAGGTCTGCACGTGGGGGCAACTTGGTCAAGTGTAGTACACTGCACTGCCTGTTAGTGACAGAGCGTAGGTCCGTTTTATCAGAGTAACATAGACAAGGAAATATCACTGTCCACTCTTGAGATGCTCTGGACTTTGGAAAGTATGGCATATTTTATGTCTGAGAAGCTTTGGTTTCCTTTGCAGTCAGTGATCATGGTCTAAGCAACCTTCTGAACTTCTGTTTTTCTATTTCGGGTAAACTTTGCAAGATGACCTAGAGTCAAAGTCTGAGTGATTAATCAAGCAATCAGCTTCATAGCCCCACAACTAGAGACTTGAAAGAATATGGCTCTCCAAAAACAGGCTCAAGGAAAACTTGTCCTTATGATCTTTAGTCTTACCTGTTTGTGTTGACCTACGAAACAAACATTTTAAGAAAAGAACTGTTACAGGGAAAAGCAGGATGATGGTGTTACATCACAAAGCCATTTTAATCTGTCAAATAATTTGAGGGGAAACCATAGTCCAAGATGTATGTAAAGACACCGAAGAAATTGTTTTCTTGATTTTCACATCTTCGCTCTTATCTCTTGGTCGTATCCTTCCAATGATGAGATGTAAAAACGCTCAGTAGTAATAAATACCCTCTCGTATTGATCTGTCCAAGGTTAACTCCAGATAGAATTTATTTTTTTCTCCTCCCTGGGTAAAAATGTCCCTCACACTATCCTGTTTCATTGCCGTCTCAACTCATCTCCCAAATTCTGCTCTCCAGTGTCTACAGGCAAGGGAGAAAAACATGGCACCATGAAATCTGAACAGAGACCCAAAGGCATCTTCAGCAAAATACATTGAGCCCCTTTGTTGAGCTACAGAGAGTGTCCCTCTCCTTCATAATAACATAGCAGTTTGGTGATACTCCTCTTTGCTTACCCAGGAAGGTTTCTCAGGCTATTTCATACCGACATTTACTGATCTGGGGATTTGCCAGGCTTATAAAGAACTAAGGGCGTTGGAAATAAATCCTTTTTAACCGTCAAAACAACTGAGCAAAGAATTCCACGGATGTCTTTGGTAATTATCATTTTTAAACAGTCCCCTTTCCTCTTACCTTTTAAATTGGTCTGCCAGTAAACCAACTTGGCTGACCAGGTTGAAATGTTAGCAGCCAAATTTTAAGCAAAACAGAAGTGGCATAAAATAGTCATGCTGTCTTATACTTGTGAAGGGGTTTTATATTTTTGCAAAGTATTTCCACAGCTCTTATCTACTATGCATAACAAATTTGGAGAATAAGCTTTATTTCTTTTCATTTCCTCAAGAAGGAAACTGAGATCATCCAGTGGAGTTGATCAGCTTGTCCATGATCACGTGACTGGTTTGTGGTGGAGACAGGGCTTGAGGTCCAGAGATTCTGATACCTAGAATAAGAGTTCTTCCTGTGATACTAGAATACTGAATAAACCAATTTTTTAAAAAAATGTATTTTTCAGTTGCAGTTTACATTCAGTGTTATTTTGTATTCGTTTCAGGCGTACAACACAGTAGTTAGACAGTCATATACTTTACATGGTGGTCCCCTCGACATTTCCCATACACACCTGGCACCATACATGGTTATGACAATACCATAGCTACTCCCTATGCTGTATTTTACATCCCTGTGACTTTTTTGTGACTACCAATGTGTACTTCTTAATCCTTTCACCTTTTTCACTCCCTCCCCTCTGGCAGCCTGTTCTCTGTGTCTATGAGTCTGTTTCTATTTTCCGTGTCCATTTATTTTGCTGTTTAGATTACACGTCTGGGTGAAATCATGGCATTCGTCTTTCTCTGATTGACTTATTTCACTTAACATAATACCCTCTAGGTCCATCCACACTATTGCGAACAGTAAGATTTCCTTCTTTTTCTGACTGAGTAGTATTCCATTGTGCATGTGTAGCACAGCTTTTCTATCCGCCTGTCTATTGATGGGCACTTGGATTGGTTCCATATCTTGGCTATTGTAAATGATGCTGCAGTGAACGTAGGGGTGCATGTATTCTTTTGAATTGTGCTTTGGGTTTCTCTGGATGTATACTCAGAAGTGGGATTGCTGGGTCAGAAGGCAGTTCTCTTTTTAATTTTCTGAGGAATCTCCATGCTGTTTTCCACAGTGGCTGTGCCAACCGGCATTCCCACCGGCAGCACGAGGGTTCCCTATGCTCCACATCCTCACCAACACTTGTTTGTTGCTTTACTGATGATAGTCATTCTGACAGGCATGAAGTGGTATCTCACTGTGGTTTTAATCGGCATTTCTCTGATGATTAGTGATGTTGAGCATCTTTTCAAATGTCTGTTTGGTCATCTGTACATCCTCTTTGCATTGTTTCTTTGGTGTTGAGCTGAGTAAACCAACTTTTATTGAACTCCCAACTAGGTCAAGTCTTGTTGTCTTAGAAAAAAATGTTCATTTCTGTTGACTCTATGAGGTGTTGGCCACTTACATCCTTTGCAGAAGGTTCTTTGGGCAGAGCAAGTGCCATAGCCCTCTGATTGGTGGTCCTGGGTGTGAGATGTGTCGCATTCCTAAGGTCTGTTCATTGTTACGGTTGTCAAGTAGAAGGGTCTTGGGGCCACACTCCTGGCCAGTGGTGCAAGCATCAAAGATCTAGGGTTTGCTGATTTTAAAGATGTGGAAAACCCAGTGAACTTAGCTCCATTTCATGACCGAACACGACACCCAAATATCTAACTCACAAATACCTGTCATAGGGAACAAGTAAGAAAATAGGGGAGAAAGACAATGGCTCAGTCATCACCGGCAGCCCCCTTGTTGCCTCTGGAAACATAATAGTATGGCAGGGAAGCTACATTTACTGAGCGGTTTTATGCACTGTGTACATCTTTTGCTTCATTTCTACTTACCTGAGTAGTTGACTTCTTTATTGAGAAGAAGGGCTTATACTTAAATCCTCCAACTGTAACTGCCCGTATCCAGATTGGAACAACAATAGTAACCCCCTTCCATACTATTGTGAGGAGCCAGTGAGAACAGTTGTGCAGTGGTTAGTTCAGTACCTGACATAGGTTGAATGTTCCGTAAGTGGTTGTTTGGCCGTTCTGGTATTTCTAGAAGCTTTAGGGGGTCGTTAGTATTATTTGCACTGGACCATACATTCTTTCTGCCCTCCAAACTCCTAGGGTTCAGGATTATACTAAAATATATATACAGGCATGCCTCAGAGATATTGTGAGTTCGGTTCCTGACCACCACAGTAAAGGGAGTCATAATCTTTTGCTGGCGGAGGGTCTTGCCTTCAATTTGTTAAAAATGTAACATCTGTGAAGGGCAATGAACGCAAAATGCAGTAGATGAGGTACACCTGTACCTACGTGGTTAAGGACAAGGACTCTGGAGGCAGCTAGGTTTGTGTCCTGGCTCCATCACTTCCTAGGCCAGTGACCTTGGACAAGTTATTTGCCCTCTCTAAGCCCAGGTGCCTCCTCTATCGATGGGGATAACAATGTTAACATCCTAAGCTGGTTGTGAGTGCAGGCATACCTTGTTTTATTGCACTTTGCTTTATTGAGCTTCACAAATGTTGCAGTTTTTAGAAATTGAATGCAAGGCCCTCCACCAGCAAAAAGATCAGGACTTGTTTTTTTGCAGTTGTCGCTTTATTGCGATGGTCAGGAACCGAAGCCACAGTAGATATGCTTGTATTAAATACGACAGAGCATGTAGCATTAAATACGACAGAGCATGCAGCATGTCCAGTCAGAACACTCCCAGGTACACAGTGTGCAGTAACTGTTCTATAATGTTAGGCCATAGATGCATGAATATTAGTACAGTTTTCTACATGTCCTAAAATGTAACCCTTACTTTCAGAAGATAGTTGGTTTTGATTACAAAGCAAAGGAGAAATTAGTTAACACCCCAACCTTAGTCTTTGATCCGTGTTCAGTTCTGGCTAATGGTGATCAATCCATTTTAAGTAATAAATATCATCTCAAATAATAGGAAATGAGATCTTGAGAGAGCCTAAGCCAATGGTCGCCTTTTCTGAATATGAAATAAAGCATCAGGAAACTAAAGCTAGTCATCCCCTGTTTGTGCCATAAATAGGGCCATTTTAAAAGGTAATAGCTTTGAGCTATTAAAACAATTCATGATAACCGATTGTAACCCTCTCTTTCTATATTTAGTGGTATGTGGAAACCTGTGAGGGCCTGGTTTTGTTTTTATTTTTTAATCTTGCATCTTTATTTTTGGTACAATTTTTTGTATTGCCTTATTCATAGCCTCCTAGATTATAATCTTATACCTGTGAACAAATACTTCAAGAGGAAGGGAGCCCCATCTACCCTCTGAAATGACCGGCTTCTATTTCTGAAATGTTCAAATTGCTTCGGAGTCGGTCTGTGTACCAGAGCAGTCTCCCCATTTTTACTCTTTGCTCTTAGCCCTACACTATGAAGCTTTTCCTCAAAAACTTCATATCCTATGCACATGGCCCCTCTTGAACTATAATATATGAAGATCACTCTCCTAACCACTCCAGCCCCCTGACAACTCCCTAGAGACCCGATCGCAGTTGTTTTCCACTGTAATGTGTATCAGAACCACCTGAAGTGTTGACTAGACCTTGCTGGCCTCCTCCCGGAGTTGCTCATTTAAGGGGGCCGGCATGGGGCCTGCAAGCTGGGTTTCTGTCGGTTTCCCAGGTGCTGCTCGGGCTGCTGGCCTTTAAGAACTGCTACTCACCCAAACTGGGAGGCAGGCCCCTTCCAGCGGAGGAGGCCGGAGCACAGGGAGGTTTTGTAGCGCTGATTGTGTCACCTTATTGGCCTGGATGTTGGCAGGCCATGAGCCACCTCCCGCAGAGAGACTGGAGGGGGGCCTGGGGAGTGTGCAGTGCACCTGTGTGTTACCAAAGTTGAAGCGGCACTGCCTCCGGGAGTCTGGATCTGAACCCCGTGTTTGTCACAGGAACCACGGGAGAACCCAAGACAGAGACTAGTGGCACAATTATGAAGCATGCATTATCCAGATGAAAGCACCTATGGAAACAAAGGTATTATTATTCTTTATATCTACTGTCCTTAATGAAATAGAAATGTGGAAGTGTTGGCTGGTTCCAAGTGTTTAAAAGTTGCAATTCACTTTTTAAATAGAAACTGTAGATAGGAAACATTGGCTGACATACTGTTTTCAGAACTAAAAACACATTTTGATGAAACGTGTTGGTACGCACTAATGACAAATTATGACCGGTTTTAAAGTGACCAGGAAAGAGAGATGACAGCAAACCCTGCTTTGTTGATACTAGAGAGATATGTGGAATAGATTAGTGGACCAGATAGATAGATATTAATTCCTTTAACTAAGAAAAAGGGTGGTTGGGGGTCAGGAGGTGAAGGAAGAGACCATATGGACTTCTTATGTCGTATATAATGAAAAATGAAAGGTCTTACTCTGTGGGTAATTTTGAGTTAGCAAGCCGATCTAGAAATCCCTATGTAGGAAAAACAGTAACCTCTAACCCGTATGAAATGTTTGGAAGCCTTTTCAATATAACCCATAAGTAGCCCCACCTGATTTGGAAGAGGCACCATAAAGAATCCTGCGAGCTTTTTACAATTCATTTCTTGAACCTGTGTGGTGAGTTACTTAGCTATATCACCTTTGCATTCAGCCGTATGAGGCGGCCCTGGAAAATAAAACTTAGCACACACAAACTCCATATTTTTACTAAAGAAAAAGAGCCATCAGATTCTTCCTTGAGGGGGAGTTTGCAGCAGAGTTAGATCAGAACACAGAGACAGATCAAAGAGGAAGACAATGAGAAAAGAGGAGCTTCTTTTAAGGAAAGGAATGGGGAAGGAAACATTTCTTCAAAAATATTTGTCATAGGGAAATGAAATTAAAATGGTGGTCAAAGCCTTAAAGGTAGAAGCAAACAAAGATCAGATGTATATAGCATTATGTAAATTATTATTATGTAAATGCATATACTATGTTAAATATGTATATGCTTATGTGTATTTTCTATCAGCCTATGACTGTGGACATGTCAGGCACTGGTGTCCCAAGGGGACTGTGCAGCCTTAGCTTTATATGCCCATGGATTCCATACAGGTTCTATTTCTTAATGTGTTTTTTAATATAGGATAAGAGAGCAGGGCTTGGTTTTTAATAATACCTTGCAGTGTTTGTGATGTAAGGTGGAGTTCAGCTCCTTCCTTGCTGCAGAAAATTTTACATTTTCCTGTCTGACCTATTTTTTAAAAAGGTTTATATCTGTTGTAATTCCAACACACCTTTGTTTCATTCCTTTCAACCAGGTAACACTTTTAATGCATACTAATGTGGCGTCGGTTGGAGGTCTGAGTTTGATTCGGTTTGTCTTTAGTGATACTACCTAATGGGAGGGGGTTAGAGAGACTTTGGATAGACTTCCCTGGAGTTTCCAACTTTTATGCCCTCTTTACCTCCTCCAAGAGGGCGGGAGAGGGGAAGAATTGAAGTATTTGTTATTTGGTCATGTTTTTTCTGGTCTGTCATGCCTGACTCAAAATTTCCAAAAGCAGAAAGCTGCAAGTGAGACAGAGCTTGTTGTGAGAAAGAGTGCCAAGGACAAATACCTGCTTTTCCCCGTGCCTCATCGGGGGCAACTGTTTCTGAAAGATCCTTTCAAAGTACAAAGAAGGTGTCCTTTTCAAAATGCTGAGGGGTTGGTAACTATGTCAGCATTGTGCATAGCTTCGTGAGTAAGTGTGAGGTCCAGAATGAGAGAGAGAGAGAGAGAGAGAGAGCATGTGTGTGTGTGTGTGTGTGTGTGTGTGTGTGTGTTAACATAATGTGTCACTTCAAGGCATTATTTCCACACATTACTTTCTTCAGGAATGGAATTCATTACAATTTGGTTAACATTGCCTTGAGTTTTCAGCATGAGGTTAAGATTACTTAATAGCACTATAGAGTACGAAGTCACGTATGACTGTCTCTGATTTCTCAAAGTGATCCAGTGAGAAATAACGTTTTACTGTGTGACCGCAGATTTGACACGAAAGGAGTCTGTCATCCACCCTTTTATTTAAGTATTATTGCAGCACTTGCTGTGTGCCCAGTGCCGTGCTCTGCACTGGGGGTCCAGGGGGTCCAGCCTGCGGCCTGCAGGCCATGTGCAGCCCAGAATGACTATGAATGTGGCCCAACACAAAATAGTAAACTTACTTAAAACATTATGAGATCGTCTGTGATTATGTGTGACGATGTAGTTAATGTGTGGACCAAGACAACTCTTCTTCTTCCAGTGTGGTACAGAGATGCCAAAAGTTTGGACACCCGTCTAGAGCCTGCATTTGCCACCATTACTATGCTATTAATAATCTAACTTTTTCATAGGGCTGATATAAAAAAGAGTGGGATAACTCATTTGAAAGAGCCTTTTAAACTGCATGGAGCTCTTTACTGTCATCGTGCGTGTTGAGCTGAGGCATGAGTTGTGTGCTCGGTAACTAGCCTAGAAGAAAAGTAAAACTGGTGTTGGCCATCTGTGAGCTGCCATTACTTGGCTTGCTGGCAACTCCTCTAACCTGTGGCCTCAGCATGTTAGTAGTCAAAAGTGGCATTCCCTGGGGGACAGTTGTTTTTTTTTTTTTTGAAGGAGCATGACATTAGATGAGATGGACCGTGGATTTGCTCCCAGTGGCAATTGCTATGTTAGAAAGTCCTCCAACATTTCTGAGACCATTAATCTCTGTTAATCACTCCTTGCTCCTTCATAACTGTTCAGCACAAAAGCGACGCTTGGCAATTGTCCAATTTCTTTTCAAGAATCTTGGCTTCTAATGTAGATAATCCAAAGCCTCAAATGGACTTAAAATTCTAGACTACCCACTTGACCTGTACATATCTTAGAATCTCTATCCTGCCTCCACTCTTTTTTTTGTTATTGTCGTTTTTAACCAAATAGACTGTTGCTGTCACCTCGCTATTTCTGGCATTTCCCAGCAGGCTCCTTGCATATATTGTCACTCTAATCAGCCCGTGTGTTGTGGGTTTAGGATTGTCTTTGCTGGTGTCAATCAGGCAGGTCCATATTGCTAGCCAGTGCATTAGGACCATTAGGTATGATTGAGACCGTTGGGAGAGAGGCAGTTGCACACTCTTCGGGCACAAAGAGTGTGTCTCTCCTACAAAGGAATGGTAGTTGGACAGCAGGGACATCTGCAATCAACCAAAGTAATGGATTCTTCTGCATCATAGTGCAGCTCTGGAGCCTAACTGTTAGTTGGTTTAAGTCCCGCTCGAGACCCAGTTGGGGATGGGGGAGAGGGGCCCCTTTGGAGGCCTGACTGAGCTAATGTGAAAGGCAAGACTGTAATTCAGATATACTAGCGAAATGCAAACAGTTTCATGTATTAATGGCCACTAATGACCTGTAATCAAGGTATGATTTCTTAGGTTAAAAACAAAGATGCAGTTAGTTTATTTGTTCAGGAATGTAAACAATTTATCAAGCCGCTGGTTGTTCTCCATTGCAGAAGGTAGGCTGGAGCATTCGCCTTGAGCTGGGGCACCTCGGGCGTGGGGGCTGCCACTGTCAGTTCCTGAGATCCTCTCAGCTTTTTGACTAACCCCTTGTAAGTCTGTGGTCTTCAAAAAGGGGCCAAGAGGATGCTATTCTTGGTGTCCTTTCTCTGTGGCTTTTCCCCTTAATAAGCAAGCCACTTCAGTTGGAATTTTTCTCCTTCCACTCCATTCTGGTCTTATGCTTCAACTGGCTCAAATTCTCAAAGTATCCCCATTCATCCAGCACAATTGTTGAGGGCCGGTCATGTTCCACTCTCCCAGGCCTTAACGCTTCTAAGGGTGATCAGGTGAGTCCTGACTCAGTCTTTGCATAATGTACGCTCTTGATAGATGTCTTTAAGATGTTCTCTCATACTAACTACTCCGTGCATTCCTTATCCCTAAAACCAGGTGAAAAATTTCCTGGTATGAAACAGATACTCTGTTGAAATATGCATCTTAGAGAGTAAGGCCCTTTGATCCTTCGGGATACATCAAAACCGGCAGTAGAGATTTTGAGGGATTATCCCGACTCCTCAGGAAAGATACACCTGTGTTTTGCCTAGCCTTTTATTTAATTTGAGGAAGTAAATACATTAATTCCTTATGGGAGAGCGTGACATTAGGACATAAAACCCTTTAATCCTTCATCAAGTGAAAATGCCATGATCTGCGTGACACTGCGGAGCGCTGGTGCTACAGGTTATTCTGCCGAGGCTTTCGATACCAGCTTGTGCTGAAACAATGGGCGAGGTCTCAGTCCCAGGCGGCATGGCTTCCCTCCCGCCCGGCACTGAGCACACACTTGTGAAACTCACTCATGTGAAATGGCCGTCAGTCTGTGGTGGCTCTCTCCTCCACACGAAGGTAAGGCCTCTGGCTCTCGCTCGGCATGCATCCCAAGGAGCCTGGCATGTCATGAATGTGCTCAGTAAATATTTGTCAAATGAGATCCAGGCACAGCAATTAGAGCTTGCAAAACAATAGAGCCATTTGGGATAGTATAAGAAAAAGCAAAATTACTTGATAACAGTCATATTTTTAAAACTTTTATTGAACTTATGGGGTGACATTGGTTAATAAAATTAAATAGGTTTCAAGTGTACAATTCTATAATACACCGCAAATCAGCCTCCTTCTGTCACCATTTATCCCCCTTACACCCTCTTCTACACCCCCCACCCCCTGTCTCTCTGGGTATGCACCGTACTGCTGTCCGTGTCTCTGAGGTTGTTTCGAATCCCTTCACCTTTTTCACCCAGCCCGTCAACTCCCTCTAACGGCTGTCAGTCTGTTTTCTGTATCTATGAGTCTCTTTCTATTTTGTTTGTTTGCTTATTTTTTCATTAGATTCCAGATATGAATGAAATCATACGGTATATATCTTTCTCTGACTGACTTTTTTCACTTTACATAATGCTCTCCAGGTCCATCCACGCTGTTGCAAAGAGTAAGATTTCCTTTTTTTTTTTTTTACAGCTACAGGGTAGTATTCCATTGCATAAATGTACCGTAGCTTTTTCACCCACTCATCTACTGATGGACACTTGGGCTGCTTCCAAATCTTGGCTATTGTTAATAATGCTGCAATGAACATAGGGGTACATATATTCTTTCGAATTAGTGTTTTGGTTTTCTTTGGATATATTCCCAGAAGTGGAATCACTGGGTCATCAGGCAGTTCCATTTTTAATTTTTTAAGGTAACTCCGTACTGTTTTCCGCAGCAGCTGCACCAACCTGCATTCCCACCATCAGTGCACAAGGGTTCTCTCTTCTCTACATCCTTGCCAAAACTTGTTGGTTTATTAGTGACAGTCATTCTGACAGGTGTGAGGCGAAATCTCATTTTGGTTTTAATTTGCATTTCTCTGATGATTAGCGATGTTGTACATCTTTATATGTCTGTGGGCCATTTGGATGTCCACTTTGGAGAAGTGTGTATTCAGGTACTTTGCTCATTTTTAAATTGGATTGTTTATTTGTTTGGTGTTGAGTTGTGTAAGTTCTTTATAAATTTTGGATATTAACCCCGATAAGGGTGACCCTAAGAGTTAGGTCTAGTAGGTGATGAGCATCATAGCTGACTTCGTCTGGATAGGATTTTTTTCATAGCCCCTTCCACATAGTATCTATTTCTATGCATTAATAACCCAGGTGAGAAAAGGAATCTCCTGTTTCTTTAAACACTACTAATGCCTAGAAGTGATACTTCGTATAATTGTCACAAAGGTGACCAGTCAAATTTCTGGTGTGAAATAACATATTCTTCAGGATTCAAAGAACTCGAATGTTCAAGAAAACCTTGACAATAGTGTGAGTGGATGGTGCAGTCACTTTGCATTCATTTATTCAATAGATATTTATTGGGCATTTATTGTGTGCCAGGTGTGGGGTCAGGAGCCAGGAATGTGCAGTAACAAGACCCCCTGGGGAAATACATTAATCAAAGAATAACACAGACTAATGTACAGTTGTAACTGTGACAAGCACGGTAGAGGAAGAGTTTGTGGTGGTTTGGGTGTGTGTAATAGTAGGACTGGATCTGAAAAGCTTCCCTGATGAAGGGGTGATGGGGCTGAGTCATGAAGCCATTGTGAGTGGTGATGGAAGGTTGAACCATGCAGAGAGAACTGTGTGTACAAGGGCCCTATAGTATTAGCAGTAGAGAGAGTGTATGTTCAGAGAAGTAAAAGGTGACCTGAGTTACCTGAGATCCCCCTGGGTGGGCATTAGACAGAAGCCACACCTCGCAGAACCTCAAAAGTCTGCGAGGCCTTTATTGCGTTGTATCCAAGGAGTAAAGGTAAACTGTGAAAATGCTTAAATGTGGGGGAAGATGGGGAGCGGCGGCTCAGTTTGTTTTCTGAAAAGCTCATCCTGGCTGCAGGGTGCAGAACAGACTGGAGACGATCTAGAATTGATTTAAGGAGACAAGTGATTTGTTCACAGGAAGCTGACACGGAGTCGACATAACATATGCCCGTGCGAGGCCGTCCCCGGATAAAGCACGTACTCTTTCAGGAGAATCAAGATGAGCTCCTCCGCGGTATAATAGAGACCTCTTCACATTTCCTCTGTGGCATGCACACACACTCACCCCGACATAAATTAGCATCGTTAATGCGGAGTGTCACGTTGGCGCCCGGTTCCCCTTCCAGCCAGTGTGTCACTTCAGCACCTTCCCCTTTGTGCTTTCCCCTTTGCCTTCAAAGGCCGCTCTCAGGTCTCATTTTCCTCCCCAGAAGTGTGGGATTGGTTTTCTCTGCTGTGCTATTAGCGATCCCCCACTTAGAGTCTAACTGCCATGGCTCCGTGCCTGTTTTGTCAGGAACTTCGAGGCTATATTGAGACGTTGTGCAGGGCGGAAGCTCTATTTTGACAACGATTATGCCTGTTATCTAGTTTAATAAATGTAAATTGCTGTGGAGAAACAAGCCATTTGATGCCACTTGAATCCTTTCAGGGAAGCCTGAATCCTTTCTGTGTGGCTTAGATGTATTACTATTATTTTCCCTTCAGAGAGTTGAATAAACACACTTAAATCAGACCTTTGTTAGGGCATCCTCTTGTACTGTTGCCCTAATAAACCACTGGGATTTTAGTCTTTGAGATCCCTGTTTCGTAACATTCGCACATTTTTCTGTAGTCCCTTCCGAAATTGAAATTAGTCGGAAAGCTCGGCAGTCAGTCAGCGTGCGCGTTTTATGTGCCAAGCACGACCCTGGGGATACAGCACTGAATTAAGGCAGCGATGCTGCCTTTTGAGGAGTTTACAGGCATTTCTCACCATTCGAGTGGGAAATTGGACATACAAGTTTTTTAACTTTTGCGAGATCGGGTGGGAGTCAGGAGGCCTCGTGAAGCCCTTTGGAAATTTGATGATGAAAGCTAAGGTTCCTTTCCACAAGGGAAAAATGCTAAGAAAGCCATAAAGATACTATGGGACACAGAATTTCCGAGAGATCATCCGCTCCCAGGAATCTCATCCCTTATTGGCTGATCGAGCGTCTCCAATGGAAAGTTAAGGTGCTCAGAGGAGCAGGGCGTAACTGAGGCGTGGTTACGCAGTGCTTTGTGGGAGGATGGTGATTCCATGCCAACGGTGGAGCATGGTGGTTCCGCCTTCAGAGTGATAGGGGAATGGGAATGAAGCCCTGGCTCAGAGGGCTCCCCTCTGAAGCTTCTGCCATCCAAATAGGTTTCGAATTTTAAAAGCTTTCTAGCATCAAACCTCTTCATTCCTAGACCGATCTGATTACATTTCTGGCTAGGAGGAGGGGCAGCCCCAGCTGTCGGGGCTGTTATTACAATCTCTTGCCCATAGGGAAGTTTGAGGGATTCTCACAATTAAGAAAACGCAAAAAATGCATTGAACCTGGGTTTTTCTTCTTCATTTTTCCCCTCCGTCCCTTCTTTCCTCCCTCCCTCCCTTCCTTCCTTCTTCTCTTCCTCCCTTTTTCTCTTTCTTTTTCTCTCAATTCAGTTGGACTGAATAGCTCCCTTAAAATGCTACAGTGATATCTAAACACATTATCTTTTACCCAGGAATAGTTAATGCCGCCTTTTAGATGACATGGATCCCAGGTAGAATTTGTACCACTGAATAATTAAGGAGTTGAGAGAGGATTATAGGCATTCAGCAAAGGCAGGCAATACAGCTAGCTTCTGCCTTGAGTTTCGGTGCGTTCAACCTTTATGTACAAGAAGAAGACAAGACCTTGAATCGTCCTCCCTAACCTTCAAAAGCTTCATCTCAGATCCACTTTTTTCCCCAAAAAGCCTCCTTGAGAATGCCATCTCTTCTGAATCCCTGTATTAGAGACTTTAGTTACTAATTTAATGCATATGAAATAATATTTTGGCCACTGTTATTTAATTCATATTTATCTTGTTTCTTCACCTGGTGTGGCCTCTTTGACGGCAGGCATTACATCACCGCCACTAGAGAGTAAACGCCATCAATCAGGTCGGGGACAGATTTGTTTTTCTTATTTACTAATCTCATCACAATGTCTTGCACATTACAGGCAGTCACTAGATAATTTTAAATGAGCAATTCTAATATTTCAGCATCGTTTGTAGCACTGATTGCTATGCTACATGTATCATACCTGCTGGTAAGTGACAAGAAAATCAATTTATTTTTGTTTTGCATAAAACCAAGTTGGAGTCGAGGTAGGACTATTTGAAGTGGTAGTAGCCAAGACTGAGTTGCAGTAGCTGGTTATCAGAGTTTTGGACTTCCCAAAAAAACTTTGGGTACTTGGGGAACTGTCAAAATTTATGAAAACCGTCTGTTGGTTTTATTTTTCGTTATGTACTAGAGCTGTACTTATAAATCACAAGTTAACTCCAAGGAGAGATTAATTGGGTTATTCTAAAGACAAAAGAAACTATTGGTTAGGCAGTGACTATGGGCTAAGCGCTGAGCTTTATAATTTTACATGTTATCCCATTTAATTACCCCAAGAGCCCTGTAAGTAGTAATGTATATTCTTTTAGATATAAAAATAGATTCAGAGAGTTAACTAACTTAGGCTAAGCTCTGTGAGGGTGAAGTGCCTGGCACTGAGGAGCCACTCAATTACATAGTTGTTGAATTATGTGTATGCAACAGTGCTCAATCAAGCAGCAATTGATCAGGCCTAAGTTTGAACCTCAAGCCATTTGCACCTGAAACCCAGCCTCTTTCCACCACTGTCTGCTCTGAACAGAAGTTTATGTAGAGAAAACAGTACCAACATCATTAGCTTTTCATTTTAGCTCTTTGCTCGTTTAGCTCAGGCTACACAAGGCTCAAGTTTTCAACGTTTGGCCCCAAATATCATTTTCCTCTGTCTGTGCTATTTGCCCAGAGATGATGCTAAAGATAAACTTGACTTCCTGGCAATAACTCAGAGCAATTGTGTTAGAACACACTCTTCCTGATACCCTAAGGAAGCAAAAATAAACATTTAGAGAGAAGGGTGAGTAAAGTTGCAAAACTAGTGACACACTATTCGCATTTTTCTTCTCATTCTCCACCCCTCCCTCTGCACACTGGGATGTGGGGCTAGTGGCTGTTCAAACACAGTGAAAAACTCAAGTCGGAACCTTCTCATGCTTTCTCATTCTGGTTTGCGGACTTTTAAAATTAACATATAGTTGGCATACAATATTACATTAGTTTCAGGTGTGCAACATAGTGGCTCACCGTATGTATACCTTGCCATGTGATCACTACACTAAGTCCAGTACCAACAAAACAAAATGGAAATAGAGAACAAACTGATGCAGACTTCTTTTTAATGGAATCCTGGCTTTCCAAGTTCCTCATGACCATGTAGCATCATCAGCAGATTTAGTAAGTTTTTTCCCTAAGCTGTAGCAAAACTGAGAAAATATCAAGTTTTATAGGGACAAGCTCTAGTTTTTACACTTCCCTCCCCACTGACACAAATACATGATTTTTAATTTTTTAGAAATTCCATCTACATTTTAGGACTCAGTTTGAATCTCTGCTGTTTTGCCATGGGGGGTGGGTGGCGGGGACGGTGGGGAGTACTGCGAAAGTAATGTTTGCTTTTCTGCTACCCTCATTAGCATTGAAGTGACAAATACTGTGTATAGCACAATTAGAGCCAGCTTCCTAGTTAGAGGTTATAGGGAGGGAAACTGGCAGTTAGATTCTGGAATAACCTTCTGGTGTTCAGCTTACCAAGGAGTAGAAGGGACGGTCTTGGGAGACAGCCTGTCCGGGGAGGATGGATACCCATTTTTCGGAATTGTTGGAGAGGGTAGAGTGAAGAAGATTGGGCCGAACCTCTAATGCCTCTTTGGAGAGTTTCTCTGATTCTCACTTCCCAAAATGCCCTTTGCCTTTGGAAACCAATGACCTGATTTTGTTTCTAATTTTAAGGAAAAAGGAGGGACAGAATGGGGGTCCAAGGGAAGATACATGATGAATAGTTTAAGATTTGTTAAACAGTGTACAGTCATAAATATGTTAGTGTATATTACACACACACACACACACACACACACACACACACTGTGGGGATGGGGCAGAGGGCAGACTCCTTACCTCTCCTGGGCCCTGTCCCTACACCCACCTTAACTCTATGCTGTCACTTAACCCTTGGGTGTAATCTACCCTCGTCCCTCCCTCTGTATGTTCTCCCCCCTGTTTTGTCTGCATCTCCCCCTGCCCCTCCCTCCTTTCTAGTGCTAGGATCTTGAAAAGTCACTTCACTACTCTGCTTTAGCTTCCTCTCCTATAAGACAGAGATATTAGTGGTTCCTTGCAATTTCATTGTAAGTGTTAGGAATGTATACAAAATACCAACACAGGGTCTGGCAAGTGGTGGGTGTTTATTGTTATTTTTCTTGCCTATATTTATTCAACAGACTGAGACTTTAACACCAGGATGGGTGTATGCAAGGCTTACTTTTTTGGGACATGGACAGAGAACCTTCTCACCAGGGGCTCATAAAAGACTGAGAAAGACATTCTCTGACTGCAGACGTGGTTCTAGGGAACAAACATACCCCAGAAGCCAGCTCAGAAATGCAGATCCCTCCTAAGTCAACTACTCACGTTCTGCTTTCCTCTGCCCGAAAAGCAATCGTTCCCTCTTTTTGAACTTCCTAGAAGTGTGCTATCCGATAAGGTCACCACCTGTACGGCCACTGTGCGCTTGGAATGCAGCCAGTTCATTTGAGATATGCTCTCAGAGTAAAAGACATACCAGGTTTGAAAGACTTGGTACCAAAAAATGTATAATATTTCATTAATAATGTTTTAATATTGATTACATGTAAAATGGTATTTTGGATACGTTGGGTTAGATAAAATATAATGAAAAGAAAATTAATAAAAGGTAATATTAATTCCCTTTTAAACTTTTTTAATGTGACTGCCAGAACACTTTAAATTCCTTATGTAGCTCACATTTTATTTCGAGTGGGTGTTGCCGTCCTTGTGCTTCACTGGGCCCCTTGGTAGCCACATCATTTTCTCCTCCCTTCTCCCCATATGACTGTCTAACATATTATATTTATCATGTGGACTATATTTGCTTCTAAATTATAAACTCCTCCAGAACACTGTTTACCATTATTATTGCCAGTATTTGTCATGGCGCATCCCCCCAAGTCTTCAATGCGTATTTGTTACGTAGGTGGATGGATGATCAAGTGACTGGACAGGAGCTGTGTTCTGAGGCCTTGTGAACTATGGAGGAACATGGTCTGTTGATATCTTTGAGGCAGAAGGCAAGTTTAATGACTGCCAATTGTCAAGAAGTCAATTTCACCAACCCCGTATTAGAGGCTAATGACTACGTCCTAATACTACATCTGTGTCTGCAGCTATACCTGGGACCTTTGACAGTGACTTATCTCTACCAGGGACAGTTCTCAGAGTTCCACAAATGTTTTCGTTTTGCCGATGACAGAGATCTGACTGCCAGTGATTAGGCAAAGCCATAGAACCCCCGAGGCACCTGCCTCCCTGCAAAGTAAGAGCCTAGAAATGAGAGGGAGCAGCATCCACTGAAGGTTCAACTCAGGACAGCAGGCAAACAGCACTCCTCCTCCAGGCGCTGAGCAGGGGCAGCTCAGCTTCGCAAGATAGATGTGGAGATCGGCTCGCTGGACTCTGGAAGTGTTCGCTCTCATTCTGACTCAGCACCTTAAACAAAGGACAGGAGAAAATAAATGCAATTCTTGCCATGGATCCTGATCCTGTAATTGTCACGAAATAGCCTCGGGCAAGCTACTTGCCGGGCATCATTACCGTATCATTGTGGATGGGCCTTTCCTAACCACGTTAGCCAGACCAGACACATTTCCCAGAGGAGAACCATGAGAAGTCCGTGGTACGTGGTTTCATAGGAGTTCATCCTTCCTCTTGGCCAGGGGTACATGTGTGGTGAGGGTGGGGAGTAGGTTAGAATTTTTTCATCTATTTGAGAATTTAGCAAGTGGCATGTTGACTGCAGTGGATTTGGTGGCAGGGAGCAGTGGGCAGAACTACTTGTAGACCTAATAGTGAATTTTCTGTCACAATTTGGCAAAATAATAAGGATCATGAAAATGATTGGTATTGAGTGTTTATGGTATGTTAGATATATTGTTGAGAAGCCATGTGAAATATTACATTTATACATCACAAACAACTCAGCGAGATTGGCGTTGTGATCATCACCTTCGTACCCAGGCTTGGGAAGGTTTATAACTCACCTGAGGTCACACAGCGTACAGCGAGTAGAGCTGAAACTCCCACTCAGATCATTGGGCTATAATGAACGTAATATACTGGGTATCTTTGATGCCCCATTAGCATCTGCTTTTCTTACAACAGAGCAGTTTCTGGTTAACAACATTAAGAAGAAGGGGCATGCTTCTGGCCGCACTCATGAATGATGAACCCTGTACTGGTTATCTGTACCGTGGAGCCTAAGGTGAAGAGGGGGCGTGGGGTGGTGGAAGATGCATAGGACCAAACCAGGGCTCTGCCAGCTGTCCCCATTTCCGGACCACTTCTCCTCCACCTATAAACTGTGAGGGCTGGGACCCGCTGAGGTCTAAGGTTCTGTGCAATGTCCTCATTGTCTCTAAGTCTCGGAAACGTAAGGAAAAGGAGGGATGTGAGCAGTGGACATCCCCTCTGCCCCAGCTTTGGTGTGGACAGCTGATGAACCAAAGATGGACATCTTCCGTAGCCCTAACCCTGCCTCTCCTCGTGAGGGTGGGGCCCAGGCATGCTCACCTGCGGATAGAGGCTTGGTTTTAGCTCGTGAAGTGCTAGGCTGGGAACTCAGTCTCTGAAACTTCTATTTGACTTGGCCACATTTCATAATTTTCAGTAAATTTCTTAGTACATTCTTTTAAACTTTTTTTTATTTTTTGTAATTTATGTATAGCTATTTTAATCTTTCTTATAGTTCATTTTTAATTGTATTTTTTCCATTGCCATTTATCTCCCCATACCCTCTTCTTGAAGGAGCATTTTAATATTATATATATAATATATGAAAAAAATAATATACTAAATTGAATTATTTTTAGTCATTAAATTTTTTCTGCTTAGAATATAATTACAAATTGGCAAATATATTCATACAAAGTTTTTGAGATCACCTTTTATCCTGATTTCTGAAATCTGATTTTGGATCACACATTGAAGAGTTTGACCTTTCTGAAAAAGCATACAGATTTACGAACTCTCATATGGACAGCGAAGTCAGCATTACAACACCAATTAGAGGCCTGAGCCTTCTTGATGAATGAAACCGAAATAATAAGGATGTTAGATGAGTTGACCCAAGTGAAATGTTTATAGCTAAACCAAAACAAAAATGGTTTGAAATAATTTAATTGACCAAGAAAGGCATGTAAAATAGTAATTAAAAGACTTTTGGCTCTTAGTTCAGACAGACTGATTCTCAGTTCTAGTTCTGCCACTAATTAGTTGTAACCTTCATCCAGCCACCCACCCTAACAAAATGTCAGTGTCCTCATCCATATGAGACATGAATAATAAGAATGGGACTTGCCTCCATATAGACTTATTATGAGAATGAAATGGATTATGTATGTTAAACACCTAAGACCTTGCCCAGTGCGTGGCACGCCCTCAATAAATGTTAGCTGTTTCTATTATTAGAAGACAAGTAATTTACCATGTATTACAAGTATCCTTTTTAAAATATCATAAATTATATTTTACCAAGGAAATCATTAGGCAGTAGAGATGTAGTAAGAGCATTTCACCAGGGCTATTTTAAAGTTATATTAGCTAAAACCCTTGGAGGTACCTAGAAATGGCAGTCACTTCTTAATCTTAAAGAAACACAGTGATTCATATAATGAGTCATCCCTAATTTCCCTGCAGTATTATGTGAAAATAAATACAGTTCTGCACATTGAGTAGTATTCGGTTCTCTGGACAGTGGCTATTGATTGTTAGGAGGCAAGGAGATCAATAATAATAAATGTTTGATGCTGTCAGCTGTGCTGCTGTGGGTAAGCGGTGGGAAGAGAGAGAGGCAGACAGACCGACAGGACGCACACACACACACAGAGTTTGCTGTCCATCTCAGTACTTCCCGTTCATCAGAGCTCAGCATAAAAATGCCTGGGAGAGTGGAGAATCTGCTTCAGCCTGTCGTTCCCACAGTACTTGAGGTGTCACGATTTCCTAAGTAGTGAAGTTAGACACCGCCTTGTCACATTGAAGGCTAGTCTGGGTGGGAAGTACCATGTCTCCATCGCCAGTGTTCAAGTGGGCTAGGGGAATGTGGGATGCCCATGCAGACAGACTTTGCTCCCAGGTAGCCTAAGAACTTTACTTACCTAGATGCTCGCATGTCCTCCTACTGTGACTACTGCGAGGCTTACAGACGACAATGAAATTATTAGCTAGTTAGTGAATATTCCATTAAAGGGAAAGTAGCAGAAAATCTCCCTGCCACTTAAAATGTAGATTAAAAAAAACCCTTTCTAGAATGTGCTCACTCAAAGTCCCACATGCTGCACAACATGTAAGGTGCTCTGTTTGAGGATGAGCTTGATGCATCAGCATTGAAAGCATCTTAAAGTGATGAACTAATGTGGAAATTTCCGAAACGCTACTGCCAGGAATGAAGTAAGACCCAAAAGCAGCCTGTGAAGTGTCTGCTGCAAGTATCTGGAAATGTTTTAAGTAGTTGGCTCTCTCATACTAACAAAAGTGTGAGAATGAGGATGAATGCGTCTCCCCTGTCTAGCTTGCAGAGAGCATGCGATACAGGTACCTCAACTGCTTTGTGAAATGACCTTGGAAACAGTAACTATTAAAGCGGATATACAGAAGATATCATTGGTTAATTATAATACATATGTGATACATGCGGCCTGGCTAACCCAGCTGGAGGAAGAGTGAGCTAGTAATGTTTGTCAAGGTTCAGGCACTGTAGTTGTGGCATTTAAGTGTCACTCAGCCTTGCTGAGTGGATATGATTATGATAATGAAATCATAATAGCTAATTTGCATATATGAGTTACCCTGTGTCAGAAAGTGTGTTAAGCATCCGACATGAGTTATCTAATTTAGTCCTCACATTCCTATAATGTAGATATGATTAGCTCCGTTTTATAGATGAGTAAACAGAGAACTATTGGTCAAAGTCTCCAATCCAGTATTCAACTCAGATCTTTCTAACTTTCAGAAGTACTGTGCATGTAGAAGTAATAAAAATAAAATATAAACTAATTTTTTTTAAAAAAGAGAATGAAAAAGAAGGAACATCTATTGCATATTTCCTGTACTAGGCACTGGCCTCTATGTTTTGCATAGAGTATCTTGCACGTCCCTCATCATTGCACTGTGCTTACTTTAATAGTGAGGGAATAGGACTTATTAGGTTAAGAACTTACCCAGTTTTATGCAACTGGTGAGATGCAGATAAAAAGTGAGACCAGTGCAGTGTGACTCTGGAACATAAACTGTTAACTTTTGCCTGTAACAAATAGATTATCGTAATTTTAGGACGTCCTGTTAAAAGAAAATAGCTTCTCTATAAAGTAAGGATAGTTACATGAATAAAGGGGCTTCACTGGGTAGACCCTGGGTTCTTTGGGTAGCTGGAGACGTCTCGGATTCCTTTGCCTCTTCTATATAGGTTGGTTTTGTTTTATTTTGGGGACTCTTTGTATGACATGTCTATGAAATAAGTCACAGGTGCTTAACCCACCATCCCCCAATTTGCCTGACATCCCCTTTAAGCCTGAGAGCAGAGTTTCCATAGCAGCCCCTGTGACTTAGCTGAGGCTGCACATCTCACCTTTAGCAGTGCTTGGCTTCCCGGGAACAGTGTGATGCTACTCATGTTGCAGACCCAACAAGAAGATTTGCTGATCCCTTGTCCATTTTTAAATATTGTTATCCATTGCAGACAAGCATTCCCATTAATATTTCTATGCTGAAAAACCATAAAACCCACATTTTGGGCAACTTACAAAGGACACCCCACCAAAATACAATTTAGGCATTCAGTTTCATGATGAATCACATATTAAAAAATAGTTTTCCCTTTATTCACTTGACAGGTGATTATAAATTTTTAAAAAAGAAGAAGGATTGGTGTTTTTAAAACTCTGGCTTAAAAGAGTTATGATGTGACATTAACAGTAGCTGTGTCACTCTGGTCTTGCATGGTATTATTCTTAACTCTCATTAGAATAAAGATGAACTAAGGCCATAATCATACTAAGTCACATTAAATAGGCTTTCTTCTCTTTTCTCTCTGTAAAGAAACATCTAATGTGTTTGTTTATTTGTTGTTCCTTTTCTCTGTGTTAGGGAAAATAATTCTAATTCAGAAGACTGCCCGGTATCAAAGTTTGCTTTTCTCCTTGAATAATCACCCAATTGTCTTAATCCTGATAGTGTCAGGATTTCATTTCACTAAATCAGGGTTGTTAATCCATCAGGATGTTTTTGTCTTTGTTACCTATGTGAGAAGTTATTTAGACCACAGAAACAGGGATAAATCACATCTGATTTAGAACCAGACCTGAGAATTCCAAAGGAAAAAAAGTTTCCTCAGAACCTCTGGCTTGCAATAAAGCAGGATTGTCGTGTTTTTAGTGTTGTCTGTTTTATGTTGGGGAAAAAATAGATCATCTTTTTGTCCATATAGTCACTCTGTGGTATTATCTCCATCTGGCTGTCTCTACAGCCCTGGGCCTTCTAGCTCTGACTAAGTGTGTCCCAGCAGCTATTAATAGCCAAATTCTACAACAGTCTGCTCTCACAGATGGAATCTGAGCTTCTAAAGACTAAGACCATAAAAACTCCTTACAAAGAAAGCAGTACATTCTTTGGCATTTAATGCAGTTAAGCCATCTATAATTAAGGAACATTTAAAAAGCAATACACCAGCCCCTAATGCTAGTTTGCAGACATCACTTACTGATGCGGTCCTCGACACGTAAGGTTGTCTTGGTGATGTGTGGACCTGCAGCGCCAACCCAAACACTATATGTGAAATTGCAAGAGAGTGTCTTGTTTGAGAAAAAAAGGAATACTTAACTTGAGTGTATAATAGAAAGTTCCATTACAACAAAGGAAAGGGAGGGAAACTAAAAAGTGTGTATCATGGCTTATAGAATCCGTGAAACCGTGCATGTCCATCCAGGACAGGGCCGCTCCATAACTCCTAAACTGTGACCATTGCGGGGCCCAGGACCCCCACAGTGACAGAAGGCATCCTTGACTGTTACACACGCACACACACACTCTCACACACTCACACACACTCTCTCTCTCTCTCTCTCTCACTCTCTCACTCTACACACATCCCTGGAAACTCTTAATTGTTTTTTTTCCTAAGCAAGGTAGAGATTGGTCCTTCTCAAGGAATTGTCTTAGCATTTCTATTTAAGAGTATAGGAAGAAGATGGAAAAAAGGATTAAAGTCTATTTCTGGACCCTCTTTCTCCATGGCCCCCTTGCTTCCCCCGTATTTGCCAAGAGAATTAAAGGATTAATTAAATCAGATTAAGGGCTTGTGTCATCTGTTCCGCACTGGGTATTATCAGAAATGCAGCGAGGCCAGGATAGTGAAAGCCAAGTGTTGTGTATAGAATTGATTCTTTATCAATACTGCCTGTATACATGAAAGGGAGAGATTTCCTTTATTTTCTCGTCATGTTCGGCTGTAGGCTCCACGACCGCAGGGCCACACTGGTTTCGTTTACTTCTCTAACGCCAGCATCTACTACAGTAAATATTTTTGAATAAGTGTATACATGTACCGAGTTAAAGCAGCCTGTGTGCTCTCGAGAAGGATTCACGTGAATTCCTTTGCAGCTCTGCGCGCTTTCTCCTTTATTCCCACAAAGGTTTTTATGACCCCCGCTGCCTTCTTTTTTCAATATACCTATAAACAGAATTTCCGTGCACAAATCTCCTATGGTGCTTGGAAAGTAATTCTCATGGCAAATAAAATAAATTCATATGGGGGCATAGTTTATACACTTAAATTGGATTTGAAATTTCCTACCAGTAGCTGTTGGGGTCGGGTTAGGCGTGTGGGCATTCAGTATATTATAGTATAATAATCTCTTGTCGATTCAGCTGGCTTATTTATTCATTCCTTTTTATTCCAATTATATACATAAGCCCCGATGATGTGCTTGATACAATAGTGATACAATAGTGAATATGACAGAAAAGAGTAGTCTTGACTTTATGGATCTAATGGAGTCTATGAGAGAATGGGGAGAAAGAAGAAATTCAACAAGCAATTTTAATGAAGTGTAGTAAGTGCCAACTTCATTTCAAGCAGTTATTGGGCACCTACTATGAGCCCATCTCAAGTAAGCTTGAAGAAATGAGGGATAAATGTATTAATAATTGTGCCATTAGTATGTATTAAATAGCTATGTGGGAAAATGGAGAGATATCCTAGGGACAATAGGTGATTTGTTGAGAAATGTGTGGTGTAGGGCAGAAGTGATGTGAATACAGAAAAAAGTTAAATACTGTGAATTGGAACCATGTGTGACTATTCATGGAGGAAGGAAAGTGTCATCTGGATCTTTAAGAATGGACAGGACTTAAACAGAAGGAAAAGGAATTTCACAATAAATGCAACTTTAAAATAGCAATTGCAGAGGGAAAGGGACATGGAGGGAGGTAGAGGAGGGTGAAGGAGGGATAAAGGGTGGTGGAAGGACACTTGACCTGGGTTGGTGAACACACGATATGAGCATGCAGATGATTTATTACAGAACTGTACACCTGAAACCTGTATCATTTTATTAACCAGCGTCACCCAATAAAAAAAAAAAAACTTCAAAAAAATAAATAAAATAACAATGGCTAAAGTTGCTGAGTTTCGACTTCCAATAGAAAACAAAACACCCACCAAAATACATCATTTTTGAATCCCTTTATGATGCAGAGAAATCACTTCTAATAGGCTTGGGGATGCTGAATTGTACGTGCACTTGTGATTCCAGCTTTTTGTCCTGAGTTTTTGCATCAGGGAGGATTCACCTTAGGTTAGAATTCACACCCAATATAATATACAGATGACCCAAAACCTATATAACTTTATTAACCAATGTCACCCCCAGTAAATTCAATAAAATTTAAGAATTGACAAGGTAAAGATTATAGTAGTTTTCCTATAGACCCTTTTTCCCCAAATAACTTGTATTTGTTATGGCCTGTGTCAGATGCTAGATAACATGCCCTCAAATGTTCTATGCCGGTAGAAGAGGCCCTGGAAACCCTGTCCAGTTTCGAAAGTTAACTTATATCCAGAGGACCCACCCAGATACAGGGGGCTGTAGATGTGATGATTAAGAGAATAAGCTTTGGATTCAGACTAACCTGACTTCAAATTTTGGCTCCGCCACCCATTGTTGACTTGGGCAAGTTATTTAATCACTCCCAAATCCATGATTTTATCTGCAAAATGAGCCTGTTTGAGACAAATTAGATAATCTGTGTATACATAGCATGCTGACTGAGGTATTGTTTCAGTGAATGCCAGGAACTGAAAAGAAGATGATGATAAGCCCAGAGATGATTTAGAGTTTGGATCTTAGTTTTTGATGATTTTTGTGGGTCTGAATTTCACAGTTTCCAACTTTCTTTGCCTTCTTCCAAGTCAACCTCTCTTTACAGTCATAACCTTCTAAGATTCCCTGGGCATAAGATGGGTTCTAAATTTCTGTAGGCCTGTTCAGAATTGAAGGAGACAACAAAAACATTAATTGTGAATGCTTCATTAAGAATGTCTCACTACATGTGATGTAAAAAAAATGAGATGATAAATACTTACAATTTTATAGCATGTTACAGTTATCAAACCATTTTGAAATATACCATTGCATTTGGCCCTCCCCAAAAGTTAATGACTGGGTGGTAATCACTTTCTTTTTTTACAGACAAGGAAACTGAGGCACAGAGAGTAATTTGACTCAACCAGGTTGCCCAGCTAATAAGTGATGGAGCCTAAATTTGAATCCAAATATTCCAACAAGGTCATAAATATTTCCACCCCTCTTGAACTTCAATGTATTTGAAGAGATGGGACACTTACATTACCACAAAAAAATGCAAGCAAGTGCAAGTTGATATACCTCCATGTGGTTAGAAATATCTGAAAGTGCAAAGGGTAAATGAGAGACTTTATTGAGGTAACATAATTAAACTAAAGCCTTCTAGAAAATCAGAATATTAGGAAATTCTATGTTTTCCCCCCCAAAATAAACATGACGGCATGGGTCACTTCACTATGAGATACCATGTCACATTTCTGAATGTGTGTCTCCTGAATCGAAGAGGAAAGGGCTGCTTTTTCAGCACCATGGACAGCTCAGCAACTCTCTTGTTCCTTCTACAGCCTGAACAAAGTCCTGTTTGATAGCATCAATTCAGTGAAGCCCAGGGGAGCTGACCTGACCTTGTAATGTTCACTCAGAGAGGAACGTAAATTTAAAATAGCAGTGGAGTTGCATTAAATGCTTATTCAGGAAGTTTCATTAGTGTCAATAAGTATGACACATTCGAAATTATTGATTTTTTTAAAATTTTTCTCAATTTAGAACTAGGAGAGGCCCAATTAATTACTGTGAAGTGCCTTCATACAGCTCTCTCTATATCCCTGTTAAAACCCATTTCAATAATTACCACAGTTGAGTTTCATGAATTGCACACACCCCTCCTCCCGCAGCGATTTTCCCCAAACTCAACTATTCAATGTATGGCTAACCCTTCTCTGTGATGATAAGAACCAAATGGAAATCCATAGATGCTAATCCAGTAGCTATTGAAGAAGGGGCCCTAGGGAGTCAAAGAGCTGACTCAAAAATTAGAAAGAGTAGAACAATGCTGTTTTACAAGCAGGATCTTCCCTTATTGACCTTAAGGCTGAAGGGGTTCCATGAGAAATGTAAACGGAGGCTACTTGGGTTCTGGGTACCAGTCTGGGCACCTTGTCTACATTTATTTTTTTTCATGCCATGAATCTCTGATTTCTAATGTTGGGGTGGGAGGATGAGACTCTAACTCAATTGTCTAAGCTTTTGTAATAAATATAACCTCCCATTCAATAAGCTTTCTGATCATCAGTAAAATGTGCTGTTATCAGATTTTACATAATTGCCTACAGCCAAGCCAAACCCTGCTTTCTGTAACTTCCTGTAGCATCTGATAAGGGAAATCTGGGGCCCAGCTGTTTTAAAATGAGAAAGAGGAAAATGGAATTCATTGGAAGAGAGCTTGGAGTTTGTGCCTAGTTTCACTTTACAGGCACATCACCTAACAGAGAGCCAGGAAAGATGGATTCTCAGCCCTAACCTTTCAGATGGTCGTTGCTTACTTACGGGCAAGTAAGTAAGCAAGGACCATTATAGCGTAAGTTTGCTTGAAGCTTTTCCAACTTTGCTTTCTAAAATTAACCTGAGCCCTGATTGGCATGACTCAGGCAGTTGAACATTGTCCCACAGACTGAAAGGTTACCTGTTCAACTCCCAGTCAGGGCACATATCTGGGTTGTGGGCCAGGTCCGCAGTTGGGTGCACGCAAGAGGCAACTGATCGATGTTTCTCTCCCTCTTTTTCTCCCTCCCTTTCCCTCTCTCTAAAAGTAAATAAATAAAACCTTTTTGAAAAGTTAACCTGAAATGAAGCAGTAAGAACTATTATTCTTCTGGGTTTTAGGAGTCTCCCTGCAAGGTTACGGGTAGGCTGCTAGGTGCTATTGTTGTTTCACATTATTAAGCAGAAAATTCAGGAGCAGAAGGAGTAAAACTGCCTCAACCTTCTGCTTGAGAAGAATGTGTATTTGGCATGGCTAATTGAATTCATTTTTAGGATTTTTAACTTTAGAGTAGATTAGGCACTGTGACATTAGAAACAACATTTCCAGATCATTTTAAAGTAATCCTGGAAATTAAGCCACTTTCAAGATTCCTTCTTCCTCCCCTGATGCACATTTTACTCTTTGTGTGTACGTTTTCTAAGTTAACTCTGGCAACAGAGCAAGTCCACCGCAAGCAGTGATATGCAGGCTGTCAGATAAAATCTTCAGATTGAAACCAGAACAGAGCGCGGAGCTCCAACTTGGAGAAGCAGCATGTGTGACCTCTTGGTTCACATGGAGGGAGTGTCTCCAAACAGTCCCCTTTGCCAAAAGCCTCAGCTCTCCTTGGATGCAAATAAAAACAAGTCCTTTGTTCTCAAAGATGTATAAGTGACGTTTAATGTTGGCTCTCTTCTTCCTACGAGGCCTAATTTGGGGGCTCGTGTTGCTTTTAATTTTGAGGATGTTCTGTCCATCTAGATTGCAAATGCATAGGCTTTCTCTGGGCGTTTTACTGGGTGGCGAAAGAAGCGTATTCATTCTTCCATTTAGCAAGTGTTTCCTGAACACCTCCCAGGCACTATTCTAAGTGCTAGAGATAGAGCATCGAGTAAGACCAACAAGTTCTCTCTCCGTTCTCATAGACATTGGATTCTCATGCGAGGAGGGCTGCAAAAAAACCAGTAAGAGCTTTACATGGTGAGAAATGGTAGGGAGAGATTAGAGCAAGTTAATGGTATCACAGAGAGCATGGGCAGTGAGGAACCCGCACTGAATAGAGTAGAGCAGGAAGGCCTTGACATGAAGACCTAAATAACAGAATGGCACTGAGGTGGCGAGAATCTAGGCCAGGAGGAGCCTCGGAGAGGAAGCAGCACATGCTGAGGCCCTGAGGCAGGCATGAGCTTGGAGTGTGAGGAACAGAAGGCCAGTGAGACTCGAGCGTAATGGATGACAGACAGACAGAGTGACAGGAGAGGGAGCCAGGATCCAGACCTCATGGAGGCTTAGAGGTTGTGACAAGGAGAGTGATTTTATCCCGAGGGCAGTGCGAAGTTTTCAGAGGGCTGAGAAGCAAGGGAACGACACCCTCTGATTTATGTTTTTCAAGAGAACCCTTTCAAATTTATGCTCTCATTTGGAAGGCTCTAAGTTGCAGATCCTGTCCTCATTCCGGCATGTGAGTGATTTGTTATTTTGCAAACTTCTTCTGAAAGAAGCATATTTTTAAAAGTGCCCAGCACACTGCGAATGATTGGACAGCCACGCCACTTTTAGATGAACTCATTTCTGAAATATGAAAAGTTTTACATGTCATGTCACATTTGAAGGCCAAGTTTTAGTCTGACCTGGGCCACTGACTTACTGTGTGTTCTGAGCAAAGTTTCATAAGTTCTCAATCTGCATTTCCCTGTTGGTAAAATGGGAAGATCAGTACCAGCTTGGCTTACCCCACATAAATGTTGGGAAGGTCTGGTGTGACATACACTTGAGTACAGTTTTTATAAAATTGAAGGGTCCAAAAACTAAATCCATTTATGCAATAAACGTGTCGAGAGCATGCTACATTGGGGTCTAAATAGGTTTAATAATAATGGTTGGCATTTGACTAAGTTTTAACTAGTGTTAGGAACTGTGCACTTCCTCATTTAGTTCCAATTCCAACCCTATCGAGGTAACATGGGGAATATCTCTGTTTTTGAAATGAGAAAACAGAGGCTTAGAGAGTCTACCTTTCCAAGCTAATAAGAGATGGCTGGGATTTCACCCCCCCATCTGTTTGCCCTCACAGCCTTGCTGTGCTGTTAAGTTCCATCTTTTAGGATGCCAATGCCCTCCAGGAAGGAAGGCAATGCTAACAAACCCCGATGGTTCGCCGGACTTGCGTGTGCAAAGCGATCTGACAGTCTAGAGAAGAGAGGAACAAGTTCAGCTGGTTTTATAAAGGAGGGTGCTTTGAACTTGATCCTGAGGATAAATAAGAACTTCAAGGTACATGACCGGGTGGTATGATGGTGGGGAAAAAATAGCCTAAACAGAGACAGAGAAATGGGAGAGGCCGGTATGGAATGAGGAATGGCAGGCAGGTTAGTGTGACTTGAAGATGTGTGCTATTGTATCTGTGTGTGAGTGTGGTGGGTGTCTATGAATTTGGGTATGTGTGTATTTGTGTTTGTGGATTTGTCTGTTTCCTTGGTGCGTGAAGAGGTGCTGTGGTGTGTGACATGGTGGGAAGGCAGGGTGTGACAGAGGAGCTGGAGTGACAGGAGGAGGGAGACCTGTTAGGAAGCTACTGCACTAGCTCAGGTAAGAGATGGTGTGGGCCAGCATTAAGACAACATAGAGGGAGGAGACTTATTCAAGTGATATTTTAGAGATAGAATCAGTAGGACTTCTACCTACGTCAAGGTGCAATTGAGAGACGTGTTCAGAATGAACCCTGCGGCTTGGCAGTGGCATGGATGGGGTCCTGGGAACTTAAATGGGGGAAGTGGGAGCAGAGGCAGATTTGGAGGGAGGATGAGGTGGAGGTAAATTTGGGACCAATGAGTTTGAGTGGCCTGACATGCACATGGAGATGCCAGGCTAGGAAATTTGGTCCAGAGCTCAGAGAGGGTACAACCTAGAGGAAGAAATGTGCCCACATAGCGTGACCCTTCTCATCTAATATGGCAGTGGTCTTTTGTTGACCACATTGCTCTCTTACATAGCATTTAAAACTTCCCAGTGAAAATCGGAGGTTTTCTGAAGGAGTGTTTTGTGCCCCTAAGAAAACATTGGCCAGTTCTCACTTGTCCAGAAATGAGCATCTGTGGCAGTTGTTTTTATGCTTACATTGGATGTTCCATTCTACTAGCATGTTTTTAAGGCTCTCTCCATTATTTCCTCGAAACAAACCCATTTTAATATATATGTATCCAAGAAACACATAATTAGGTAAATCTTCTAGGGGAGAGTTACATGCATTCCGAAGCTAACCCAGAACTGGTTTCTTAAACAGCTCTAGTGAGTGTGCAGTTTCTGGGAATTTTTCTTTGTCTCCCTGTTCTTCCGTTAGTCAAGACGATCATGAATTGACATGTTTGGAACCTCCATGGTCAAAGGCAGGTGCCACATTGCAGTGCCATTTGGTTCTGCTGTCCTATGATTGTGTCTCTATCTGCACACCCCCATCCCACCCCGGTGTTTTATTGACTTCAGATTTATTTCTTGAGGCTCTGCCAATCCTTAGGTTTTTAATCTTTTGCAAAGAATCTTACTGTGACCACAGGAGACCTCTCCACAAGAGCCCACTGAAAAATTATGGAGGTAGAATATCTTTATCTGACGGAACAGAAGAAGCAGGAGGGCGAGAGCCCGAAGCTCCAAGTGATGAATCAGCTCAGATTTACAGATTATTTTTGGCCCCAAAATAGTTCATTTTCAAAATATATTGTTCAGAGCAAGGCCTGAGTAAGAGAAAGAATTAGAGCTGATTTCCAGCTGGAGATTCTGTGCGGGAGAAGAAAGCCCATGTTGATTTGCAGGCGTAGCTGACCTTGGTGGGAGTGGTCGGTTTCCAAACGAGGAGAAGGCTGTCTGCGGGCGCCGCAGGGAAGGGGGAGGAGGCGGGCTAATCACTCTTTGCAGCGGGCTGCCCTTTCTTCCTATTCAGAGACCTTGGAAGGTCTGGTCTCAGTTCATCCTCAGATACCATCTCCATGTACAGGGAAGTCAAAACTCAGAGATTACATGATTGGCCCAAGGTCCCCCCAAGAATTAAGGGCAGAAAGTGGACTCAAGCCCACATCCTCTGATGTCCAGGCCGGCGTCTTTTCCGCTGGCTGCCTGTTAAACAGTGCCACACTGCAGCACTTGCTCTGCGACATTGGCCAAGTCATTTAGTCTAAGTCTCAGATTTTTTGTCTGTAAAATAGAGATCATGAGAAAACATTGAATAACCTGGGATGCACGGCGATTGTATGTGCACATAGTAGGCGTTCAGAATATGTGATTTCCCTTGAAACAGTGGACCTGATATTGGTGATGCTTCCCTAAGATATTTTCAATTAGAGCTTAGTGGGTTAACCAAGGCTGGGTGGGTCAGTTGGTTGGAGTGCCGTTTGGTATGCCAAAAAGAGGTGGGTTCGATTCCCAGTCGGGGCACATACCTAGGTTGTGGGTTCGATCCCGGGTTCAATCCCTGATCAGGATGCATACAGGAGGCAACCGATTGATGTTTCCTTCTCACATCAGTGTTTCTCTCTTTCTCTCTCTCTCTCTCCCCCTCCACCCTTTCTTCCTCTCTTTTACTCTCCCCGCCCCCATCAATTTTTGAAAAACATATCCTTGGGTGAGGATTTTTAATAAAAGCTTAGTGGGTTGTAAATCTCAGGAATCTCTATGTGGAATGAGGGTGAGGGAAAAATCTAGACCATCAACAAAATGAAGGGAGCAAAGACAAAGCTGGGAGCATTGCAAAAATCCCCGTGATTTAAAAAAAAAATTTTTTTTAGGCACAGAAGGACAACCTTAGATTTCAGTTCATTAACTCGCTTAACAGATAGTATTTGGACATCTCTTGTGCCAGACATGATTTTGGATATTAGGGATATTTAGCAGCTGAACAAGACAGCTTTGTTTCCTGCCCTCATGTGGCTTAAAATCCAGTGGGCGAGATAAACTTTGATCAGATATTACAGAAGGGATCTAAACCCCCAAGTCCGAAGGCTCCTTCCTCATGGAGTCCTCATAAGCTGCGCTGGGATAACCTGGCCTAGCTGTGCGTGATCGGGGAGGGCCTCCCAGAAGAAGTGACCTTTAAGCTAAGGCTGGGGGTGAAGCAGCAGTGCCAGGGAGAGGGACCAGCATAAGGTAAGGGCCTGAGGCAAGGCAGCCATCCCTTCGGAGAAATGGAAGTGGGGCCGAGCAGCATGAGTAAGCGGGAGGGACAGCATCAGATGAGGGCCAGGAGAGGGGCGGGGCCAGATCAGGCAGGACCGACCAAAGCTCAAGAAAAAGGTTTTGTGGAGTTTTAAGCACGGCGTAGACTTGTCAGATATGACGATGGCAGAGCCACCCAAAGGGGCACATACACCACTCGAGTTGCTCAGTCTGGGAGCCCCACACGCTTCTAGTGTCTCACCTGCCCTCCAGGCAATAGTCTCCTAACTCCAAGGCCTTGGGGAAAGATTGAAGGAATGATAAATCTGAGTGAGCAGAAAGGAGCCGCTGCTGTTAGTAGCAAAGGAGCTCCTTCAAGGTCAAATATGCTGAAAGGAACCCGCCAACCAGGCTGTGCCTGTGCGTGTGCTGCTGGATTTATATGCTTTCAGTATTTTCTTGGAAGTGGTACAGCACCGGCGGGGTCCTGCTCTTCTTTTCTCAGTTTTCCCCTTTTTTATATGCTTGTCGGTGGATTCATTTATTCATTCATCCAACATACCTTTGTAAGTTCACTTATAATCTAGTTGGAGGTACAAGGTATATTCAATAAATTACAAGGTTGAAAGAGGGAAATACCATAAAATATAGGGAATGGAGTCAAGGTTTCCAAGGAAGGGGGCATCACTTCTAGTGGTCGTTAGGCGGAGGCAAGAGGCAGACAGTGATCAGGGAAGGATTTATGGGTGAAGCAGTGTTTGAGGTGAACCTCGAAGGTTGCAGGGATAAGCAGGCAGGTGTGGGGAGCGCAGGGAAAGAGAACAATGAGAGTGAAGACAGAGGAAGCATAGGGTGAATGGAACAAAAAGTCTCGCTGAATTTTAACCTGTTTAAAGGAACTGTCTTGGAAGATAGGGGAGGGTCAAGTATGAGAACCTACAAAGACTTCTCAGCAGAGCTCCTGGATTTCAACAGTGGGGAGCTACACAAGTTTTCACCTGGGAAGTGGTGTGATTAACAGGTGGGGAATCAGCTGGGGGTGAGGAGGGGTGGTGCTGGACGGATGGCACCAGGGCACCAAGCCTGTGGTGTCAGGCATGCTGCCTAAGGTCTGAATCCATTGGGCCCAGATCTTGCCAAGCATCAGTAGAGCCTAGAGTTTTAGTACAGCCCCTAGTCCCACTCCATCCCTACTGTGTGAGAATCATTGGGAAGCATATCTGGGGCAGCTATTTAAAACTGTTTTTTAAGCTCCCTGGATGATCCTAATGCAGCCAACACTGGGAAACTGCTCTTCTGCACCGTTAGCTCACAGCAGCCTTCCGGGGCAGTCAGGTGGCTGGAAGTACCAGCAAAGTTCTACCTTGCTCTGCCCCTCGCGGTTTTGAACTGACCCACTGTAGATGGTGCTTTTGGGAGCCAAAACCGTGGTCTGAATTGATCACCTAAAATCGATGCTAAAATAAATAGTGTTATGAAACAGATGGCAGAAACATGTGACTGTGTTAGAGATGAAACCAAGTCCAGTAGAGAGGTGCACAGAGAGCCCTCCGTGCACGCCAAGTCGTTAATAACCATCACCTCCGAAAAGTGAGCTTGGACATGGGGGGACAATTTTATTTTACATGTTCCCATATATTTAAAACATGTTTTACATTAAGCAAACATTACTTTCGTCATTAAAAAAAAACAACAAAAAACCTAGAGACTTTGAAGCAACAAAAAAGGCCTTTGCGAATCATGTTCCAATATCTAGATAAAAGGGAAAGGTAGCCTCTGCCCTCAGTGGTGACTGGGCTACTTCAGTGACACAGGATGCCCAGGTCAGATGGTGAAGGGAAAATGTCTTAGCTTTCTGGTTAATGACATTGGAAATGTTTACTTTGGGAATGACAACGTTTGCAAGATAAGTACCTTAAATGTCATTCTGATTGAGTTTTCGGATGACTCACAGCTGGGAGGAGGATCCAGAACTGAAAGATCTTGACAGCCTAGATTGATGGGCCAAATCTAATAATAACACAAGTACATGGGGATCAATGTCAGTACCTTCCCTGAAGTCTGACAGAGCCACCTGCGTGCTGGCAGGGAGGGGCGTGGCCCTTCAGAGCAGCTCATCAGAATGAGCCTTCAGGGTCTTGGTTAAGTCTAAGAGTGAGTCAAAAGAATGCTGGAGCTGCTGGGAGAAGGCATGTTTGGCTGCGTTAACAGAAGCCGAGTGTCTGCTTTGATTCTTAACGGGGGGTATACATCAGAGTCACCTGAGAGTCTTTTTATAAATGTGCTCAGCCCCAACCCCAAACCTGACTGTATTCCGAGGCGAGGAGGGGTTGGGACTAAGCACATAGAGCTTGGAAGTACTGCCCCCTTATAGGCCTCTGATTTTTTGTTGGTTTGGTTTTTGTTAAATTGATCTAGATCAAAGGAGGAGCTATCTCAGAGACTTCCATGTTAAAGGATCTACAGTCTGAACTTTTTAATGAATTTCTGAAAATCACATTAAAAGAAAACAACAGGCTGTGTTTTTATTTCTGATTATGCAAGTAATTTTTGGACACTTTTAGTTTTCATTCCAATGTACCATCTTATTTCAAATCGGCTTTAAGAGGTAAAATTAGGATCATGTTTTATGCAATGTATTGTAGTGCAACTTCATTTAATATTCCAATAGGAATATTTTTTCTCTGCTCTTTAGATTTTTACCGTGCATAATCTGTCCCTTGTATGGTTATGTACCAAAGTTTACCAATTTCCTATTTTATAGGGTCTTTTCCAAAAATTTTCACTATTACTCAACACAACATACATGTTTGTGTTGTACTGTACTTTGAGGAGGACTATTGACTCAGTAGAGTGGTCAGATTGGTGGGAGTTTTTGTAATCCAGATGTAAGGAATGGCTGAAAACTTTAATCTGAATAAGATTTAGTGGGGTCAGAGAGGCTGGTAAATATCTTCAAATATTTGCAGGGAAATTGAACAGAAAAGGAATTCAATTTGTTTTGCTGGCCTCAAAGGGACAATTGGGTAGAATTGCAAGGAAGCAGCTTTCAGGGGAAGGTAATGAATTTTCAAATAATTAAGTTTTGAAGGTCTTGCCTGCCCCATCCTTGGGGAGGCTGGAGGGTTAGTTAGCATTTGTAAAGGAAGTAATCGAGGAGATTCAAATTTCTAACAGGGGTGGTGGGGGATGAGAAAGTGGGTTTAAAATGGAGTCACAAACTTCAATGGCCCAAGCTACAACCCAACAGTAAATGGGTTTGTTCAGCTAATGGACTTTTCTAAAACAATTTGAATTCAGATGCCTTTAGGCAGAACATTCGTTCCTTAATTAGCCACAAACCAAGTCCCTTATTATTATTATTTTTTTTACCTGCCTGGGCTCCTGAAGGCTTTTGTGTTTACCACCTCTAGTGGATACTCTTTAAATCCTTTGATGCTGCAATTATCCTTCATTCATTTAGATGTTTAGGGAGTATCTCCTGTGTGCTGAGTATTGTGTGAGATGCTACAGATAACAGTGACCCTGACAGCATCTTTGCCCTCAACAAGCATGCTCTGAGAGCTGGTGGGAGGGGGTGGTGTTGAAAGACTATGAATTAGATCAGGAACCCATCTGCAGAAGGTCAGATCAGAACTCGTGGTTGCTACTAACAGTGGGGTGTGCTTTGACTGGCTAAGACGAGGCTCTTTTATTAGCCAAGTTCTCTAAGAGACGGGACCTTCCTGAAAGTACTGCGCTCCTCCTGCCTGTCCCCCAGCAAAATTGGTCAGGCAGAGCCAGCTTGCACATTGGCCGGGAATGGTGTGGAGATCCTGGTTCTGCAGGAGAAGGATAAATGGCTTCTTCCCCCGCTTCCTACCCCAAGAATGGCTCATCCATTCAAAGGAAGCAGTCAGCATTCGAAAGGCTGATAAATTATAAAATTAACATTGTCCCCCACCGCCAAAGGAACTGAAGAATGTAGAGGGTTTTATTGTTTTTTTAACTGTTTCCCTTGCTTTCAGTATATGTTTCTGTTACCCATAATCTATTGAAAGCACTCATGGAGCCCTAGGCTCTGGCTAAGTGCTCTATATTCAACAGTCCATTCATCCTCATGGTACTGTCCATTTTGTAGATGAGGCGACTGAGGTTCAGAGAGGCCGCACTTCACAAGGGCTGGAGCCCAGCATGTGCTCTGTGGGCTCCAAGTCAGGGCTTTAACCACTGCAGTCTGCCGCCTTCTGATTCTCTGTCTTCTCTGTCCTTTCCGCTCCAGTCCCATCTGCTCTGGTCATTTTACCAGGACTCTTCCTTCCGGCTCCCCCTTTCTGTCCCTACTCACTCCTGGACGCTGCCCTTCTTGTGGCTCGCAAGGCGCCTTTTGTCCTGCCCCTTCTCCATCCTGCTGCTTAAACAAGTCCCTTATATTTTGCTTACTTGGCTATTTGGGAGCCAAAGGCATCCAGGTGGCAGACTTTCTAACACCAGCATAGCAGCAGAGCAGTGGAAAATGGGAGTTTTGATTTTGAATTAGGACGCAGATTTTTTTAAAGGAAGTGTTTTACTGATGCAAAGAAGTTTTAAAAATTGTCTTCCCATATGGCTCGTCTCAGCCCACCAAGGCCTTGGCAGCTGCTAGCGCTCAGTTGGATTTGGCCCCCTTGCCCCCAACAGAGCTGCCCAGGGATTCTCGCCTCTCATCCCACCTGCCTCTTGACTCCCCACCGAGAAGGCATCTCGTTTTTGGAGTGCCATGCTACTTGGAACAAAGTTACAGGAAACCAGGCTTGAAGAAGCTGCCCCTGAGGTCGGATGACATAATATTCATCCGTAGTGACATTTTCAAAAATATATTTGCAAGTAATTTAACCCCCAAATTTTTGGTGTTGAATTTGAGTTGGTTCGTAGGCTCTGAATGTAAAAGAAGGTTTTTAAAAGAAATTATAAAAAGGCGAGATTTGTTAGGGGTCTCCTACTCAACAGACACCGTTCCCTACTGCGTATATGTATCTATACCTCTGTATACATACATGTACATATATACATACACACGCAAGCACCGCAGTGTCCCAGAGTTTATTTTATGCTCAGAAGAGCCTGGTGAGATGAATGCTGTTTTCATGAGCTCAGTTCTGAGAAGGTGATTAACTCAAACCTTCTCAGGTCTCCTGGACTCCGGAATCTTCATCTCTGGACTGTGAGGAGGAAGAATGGTGTTATTTTGATGCTCTAACAAGTGAGACATCACATACATAGTTTTTATACCTTCTCAAGCCCTTTCACATAAATTTGGATTTTATTCCCACTCATGAGGCCAGAGAGTCAGGTTAGCTTTGAGCTCAAAGGAAACTAAGACCCAAAAAGTAATGAGACCGTCCAAACGTCACAGAACTGACGACTCCCAAGAAAAGCTGAAACTCAGCCCAGATCTCGTAAGTCCCAGCTCCTGGCCTCATGCTGATGAGAACGCTAATTCATGATCCTGATCTTTACAGTTAAATTGGATAATTCCTCATCTCGACTTCACCAGTGACTAGAAATTCATGGAACAAATATTCACTGAATTATTACTGAATAGTTTCAGGAACTGTGCCAGGCTTTAAGTGGGGCAGTGATGGGCATCGTAGGTTTGTCCTGTCATCATAAGCTTACAGCCTAGTGGGGAAATCAAGCAATTAGACAAATAATTGCTGTAAAGTCTGATGGAACATTAAAGGAGCAGATAGCAGGAGGATGGAAACCAGGTCTAAGATTCTAGAAAAGGAAAAGGGGTAGCTGGGTGGAAGTGGAGGTAGGGGACAGAGTTTTCCAGACAGAAGGGATATTTTGAGCAGACAGATAAGCCAAGGACAGTACTTCCTATGGACTAACACAGAGGAGCCATAGAGAGTCAAGGCCAGCAACTGGGACATTGCAGTGACTTAGCAGAGAAATCAAAGGAAAGAGTACACCAAGCTTTGCAGACAGCCGTAGGTTCAAATACTGGCAACTGCAACTTTGAATGTGTTCCTTGATGTCTCTGAGTTTCCTCATTTGTAAAAGGAGATGCTAATACAAGTTGTTGCCAGGGTAACCATCAGGCTTGCAAATAGTGCAAAGCACTCATTCCAGTCCTGACAGAAGGCACCACTGCCCACAGCTGCTCCAGCCTGAAACATGGGCTTCCCATTTGAGTCCCCAGCCCCTCACAACAGGTCGACTGGCAAGTCCTTTCCGTACTCCTCCAAATTATCCTGCAAATCCCTCCACTCATCTCTGTCTGCACTGCTACAGTGTGAGCCTGGGCTGCCCCCTAGATTGAGAACAGAGCCCCTGCCCACTCTCCCTGCTTCCACTCAGGGCCCCACCCCAACCTCGATCTTTGTACATCAGCTAGAATGATCTTTTAAAAACACGAAGCACGTGTCGAACCCTCCCTTGTTTTAGTAGGAAACCTAAACTCCTCGTTGAGCCTGGCCCTGCACTGTCTGTCTTCTGGCCACCTCCTGGCTTCATCTCCCACTCCTCGGCCCACAAACCCCTCCCTGCCCTGGCTAGCTGCTGCATCCTCGGGTTATGGCCGAGGTACCGTCTTCTCAGAGAGGGCTTCGTTGACCCCTCTCTTCAGCAAAGCCTCCCATCCTAATTTCTACCACCGCACCTTATTTCTTTCATTCCTGCCATTGTTGAAATTCATCCGCAGACAATTAGTTGGGTGCTTACCGGATTATTGGTCTAGCTCCCTTGGGGGGCTTTGAGCTCAATGAGACTGAACCGTTCAGGTAGGGGCCTGACGGATCGTAGCCCATGCCTAGCACAGAAGAGACACTCGGTAAACATTGGCTAAATCAGGGAAATGAAGGTGGCCCCTCAGCAAAGCGTAGCTATGGTTGTTCATTAATACCCATCAGAGAGAACGTTATGGTGTGTCTGGTTAGGAGCATTTACCGAGAATTTCTTTCTGTCTCCATTATTTCACTCAATCTCTAAGGCTGACAGCCCAGCAGAAGGCTTTACATCTGATGGAGGAGGGGACAATCATTCTGTGTCAGTGAGATCACTGAAGGGAACTGTCCCCAAGGCCCCTTGACATTGGATTTGTACAAGGCACAATTTCCGAGCAAATCCTTGGTATGTTTTTCGCTGAGACTCTGGGACCCAGGGACATCCATCACCGGAGAAGTGGGTGCTCATACACACTCCCGTGTTACCAGCTGGTTATTTCTGCCTGGAGGATTTTACATTTACAAGGTAATAATAAAAGTGGTATTAGAAACCTGCAGATGGTCTGTCCGATAGAGATAAATGTTGATTGCAAACTCCAACATGGAAGTGGGGTTGACGAGAAGTGTTACTGGGTAATTTAAGGCCCCATTGCAGATGTCCCTGGAGATACCTTGGCCAGTCAGTTCTGTTTTATTTCAGGGAGGAAATAAAACTCTGCCTGATTGGACTTTTTTTTCCCCTCCTGACAGAAATGAGTTGTCATGATGAATCATAAAGGCCAAGGCTGCAAGGCTGGCAATGCACTCCAAAGCCGGATTCTCCTCTGTGACTGTGGTCTTTGAACTTGAAATCAGGGTCAAGTTTCTGGGCTTTCATCTTGTTGGATAGACAGGAGCTCTCCATTCTTGCCCAGACGGCCTCTTACCCCTTAGTGGAGGGATGCTGAGATGGCTTTTCTAAGAGTGTGCATTTAGGAGTAGAGTGATCAATACAGAGAAGTAGTAAAATAAGGGACAAGGACAATGATAGAGTAATAATTTCCGGCAACTCGATTCTCTAAAACAACACTATCCAATAGAACTCACACTGATGATGGAGATATCTTATCTCTGAGCTGTCCAACATGGTGACCACTAGGCACATGTGACTGCTGAGCACTCAAATTGTTGCTAGTGCGATGAGGAACTGAATTTTTAATTTAATTTAAATTTGAATAGCCACGTGTGGCTGCCAATGACCACATTGGACAGCAGAGCTCTAAAATATTGTTTGACTGGAAAAAGAGTAGCAAGAATGATGTGCAGGACTCAAACATTGAATGGGAAAACCAAGGAGAAGGTGCCTCAGGGGTTTTAACCAAGTGGCTGGGAGGGTATGTCACATGGTGGTTGAACACACATAGGCCAGTGTGACACAGATCTAGGTTCAAATCCCAGTTCTGCCAGGTTCCAGCTATATGATCTTGGGCAAGTTACTTAACTTCTCCAAGATTTACATTTCTCATCTGTAAAATGAGGATAAAAATAGAACCTACTTCCCGGGGCCGCTTTACGTCCTAAATGAGATACTATATGCCAGCACAACGTATGTCTTAGGAAATTTGCTATAGTATCTTTTAATATGAAATAGGATCTTCTCGTGTATCTAAACCCATACTGGATGGCGGTGTTGGTGAGTTTTGTGGTCAGAGATAGGGGAGGAAGAGAGAGAACGGACTGGACTCATCTGACTATGCAAAACTATACTTAGAAACACCACAACACTGCCCTGCCCACTCAGCCATGAATAGCAAGTTCTGCTGCATCCCATGAAACGGGTGTTCTGTGAAAATGCACGACACTGGACCGTTTAGAGTGGGCCTGGGGTCACATTAAATGCTGGTCCTGATTTAGTGGATCTGGGTGGGGACCGAGGCTCTGCATGTCTCCCAGGCCCCCCAATGTTACAGATGCTACCGGCCCAGGGTCAGTCTGTACTTAACAAGTATCAAGTTGTTAAGCCTTAGAGGGTAGAGCATAAGACCAATACCCTATTTTTCTGATGAGGAAATGGAGACCCAGAAGGGGAGGCTGAAGGTCATGGGACAATTAGAACCGAGCTAAAACTAGCCTCCCCTGTTGCCCGTGTCAGTGTCATAGGCACTTTTGCACGGGCCCAAGCTGCTGCGATCTCGTGCATTACAGGACAGTCAGCAGTTTGCAAAATATCCTCCTGTCCTGAGCTTCGTTCCCGTTTGTCAGCCGAGGATAGCAAAGGGCGATTGCTCCACTTGCCCACACTCTTCCAGTAAGTGACCACCCGGGAAGCTGGGGCCAACATCAAGATGTGCTGCCTCTTATCCCAGCGTTCCTCCCATTCCACCAAAGCACACCTGTCACTCCATCTCCATCTCTGGGAAGCTCCAGGCTGGACGGGGTGATGGCTACCAACAGAAATCTTTGCAGGGACTTAGGAGTCAGCTTGCATTTAGGAAACCACGCCACAAAAAAAAGGGGGGGGGCGGAATGGCAGCATGAAGAGAGTCAAATGGCTCTTTCTTTTTTTGATGTCACAAACACAGGAGTCTAGGGCAGTTATTCCAAGGCGAGCAGTAGCAGTGTGCTTAAAGCCTCGCACAAGCCATTTCCTGGAGTTACATGTTTTACCACCAGGGAGCCCGAAATGAGTGGCAGGTCCAACTGGGGAAGGTGGAAGTGATGCACCAAACACTCAGGGAAGAGGAAATGTTTCCTTGGTGGGCATGAACCACCCTGGTTCCTAAAACCACTTGGTGAGAAAGATTGAAACTTAGAACAATTATGATCATTGTCGCTGATTCAAGGTGACCTTGGCTAAACGTGTATGTGTTTACATCTGCGTGTGTGTGTGTGTGGACCCACATTTGATGGCATACTCAGTTCGTATGCTCA
The DNA here is from genome assembly GCA_004026545.1 of Mormoops blainvillei. Lineage (NCBI taxonomy): Eukaryota > Metazoa > Chordata > Mammalia > Chiroptera > Mormoopidae > Mormoops > Mormoops blainvillei. The sequence continues at coordinate 103,070 of PVJD01001705.1, read as the reverse complement.
TCCACCCAATTTCACAACTGTGTTGTCAGGATGAGTGAAATGGCACCTGCAAGCCTCCCAGAGAATCCTGAAAGATTTGGCCTTTTTCCCAATATTCTCTTTCTCTTGCTTTAGTGGCCACAGTAGGGTCAGTTTTCTAGGTCTTTTCCATCATATGACTTAGATTCTAAGAGATAAATGCCAAGAACTAGGAATTCAGACTCATTGAGCTGCTAAGTTAAATGAATTTGTGGGCTCTGCCATCAGATCTAGGTCACAGATAGAGCTACCTATTTTGGGGCCCCAGCTTGGGAGAGCCAGCTAGCAGAGCTTTTCCTTTTAGCCCTGGCTGGGTGGTTCAGTTGGTGGGAGCATCATCCTATACACCAAAAGGTTGCAGGTTCGATCCCCAGTTAGGGCGCACGTGGGAGGCAAGTGATCAGTGTTTCTCTCACATTGATGCGCTCGCATGCGCTCGCTCTCTCTCTCCCTGCCCCTCCCTCCCCCTTCCCCCTTCTTCCTCTCTCTCTAAAATCAACTTTAAAAATATATCCGTGGGTGAGGATTTAAAAAAAAAATCTTTCTTCTCCAGATACACCCACTATGCATAAAATATTTGTTGGGAGGCTTTGTGAGCCAGTGAGGTATCCTTTAAATAAAATACCATGCTCAAATAAATTCATTTTCCTCCAGTTGTAGCAAACTGATCCACGTTCCATTGCTATCAGTGAATTCCCTCCAAAGGTTACACCAACACGGAACCGATTGACTGGGAGTGCTTTGGCTAGCGCAAAACCAGCGTGTGTCAGATGATGTCACTTCTCCGTCTTCCACCTAAATATCTTCTTAGATAAATGGAAAGATGTATCTGCTCTCCATTTTCAAAGCCATTGATTTTTTTTGCTGCAATTAGAGAATGAAGAGCTAGATCAGGCAAGATTCTTTCCTGCTTTTAAAAACAGCCTTCAAGTATCCCCGCTGTTTTATGGGCTTTCTCCTATTCCAAGGGTAGGGGGCAAATGTTCCTCGAGTCAGCATGCCGTCATTGCTGGGTGCATCTGTGGTCTGCTGAAAGACCTGCAGATGACTTTGTGCCCAAATGACTTGGGGTCTCCGAATGGTTTCCCACTCTTCAGCTTACCCTGTAATGAGAGCTGTGGATATTTCTGAGCACAGTTTGACCTGCCTTCTATTGATCTAATCATTTGGCTAATCACTCTCTGCAATTAAATCCTTCTCCTTGCAATAAACTTAATCTCTTCCCAACATATCAAATCTGACCCCACCGCTGGAGCGGGGAGAATGGCTCTTGTTTATGCTGCCTTCTTGGGACCCAGCAGCTTTATTCTGAAGGCTGAAGCAACTCCCGTAGCTTGGGAAGTTGCCCCCTCCTCGAGTTAAAGTGTGACAGTGCTTTTCGTCGCTTCGAAACACCCCCACTAGGCTGCCCTGTCCCTGCTCAGCCTCCACGCTTCCCTAGAGCAGGGGGTGTGACCCACACTGCCCATTAGGCTTTCCCTCCAGCGGCCTGCAGGTGCGTGTGGTCAAGACCATTAGCACACGCTTTGCAATTATTCCGCTGGCCGTTTTTTGTTCCAGCTTGAAGAGATTAGTGTCCGTTGCATAAAGCATTCATTTCGGAACGTCCACAATCTCTGCCCTACCGTCAGCTCAGTCTTTGAAGGGACTTCTTCTGCTTCTAGACAGAACCTGATTTTGTCTTTCTAAACACCATTTGAAGATTAATTCATTCACTCGGAAAATATTTATTGAGTGATTAGTCACAAACCTGGCTGTCAAGGTGTTTACTTGAAAAGGCAAGGGTCAGGAGTAGAGGTGGGGCGGGGGAGGAGGCGAGCGGCAAGGCTTGCACTTTGTACGCAGATGGGCGTGGGGTCCAGTTCTAGGTTTGCCAAATGCTAGTAATAACACCTGAACAAGTTACTGACCTTCACTAAGCCTCAGCTTCCTCATCTTTAAAAATACCGATTTTTAAATGCCCATTTAGATGGAAATACCTATTTCCTTTGGGTTTTGTGAGGATTAAGTAAAACAACACACCTTTAAATGCCTATAACAATGCCCGGCACGCAGTAAATGCTCCGTCAATTTTAGCGACAGTCGTCACCTTATTCAGTCCTCACAGCCCTATGAGCCAGGCCTTGCCTTTCCCCCACTTTCCAGAGGGGGAAATGGAGGCAAAATAACTTGCCGAGGAACACGCAGTTTACAAGCGGCAAGCTGACGCACAGGCGTGCCTGACACTGTCGTTCATGTCCTTGCCACTGCCCCAGGCTGACTGAGCTAAGCTTTCCTTATATTTTCAGGAGCTACGTATATCGGAGGGTTTTTGAGAAAATTTGCTAGATCTGTTGGTGGTGACTCAAACTAAGCCTAATGACGTAGCTGGAATACATTTTCCCAATATCCATTCTATTGCGTTATTTTTCCCCTCCTGATATCCAGCATTTCTCTTCACATAGAGAACTTTTATTAAATGCCTAATTAAACCTGGTTGGATTCTCACTTATAACAGTGCTTAGTTCTGAATTTAAATTTAATGATGTGTTGAAATATTAATGACCTTTATCTTTAAAAGTGTCTCAATTGTACTAAAGTTAACAAATGTAGCTGATAATACCCAGCCCCGTCTTGGAACATTCTCCCACACAAGGCATTTGCTGGGGTTTGCATCATTCTAATGTGGGTTTTGTACAGCCCTGACAGACACACAATGTAGGAAAATTTTGCATCGCAAATTGCCTGGGGATTTGGTCTCCTAATAAATACTTTGAAAGTGCTCTAATTCAAGCTAAGTAATAATAGCTGTAAAGCATTTAGGGGGCAGTGTCAGGCAAGTGCTATGGAGTAAACATGCTTCTGAGAAGTAGCATTTACATTGTGTGGAGCTAATTCATTGCTACCCTCTCTGGGTATCCTACCTCTTGTATATGAGCAGTGCTTATGGTTCGGGTCTTACCAATGTTGATAGTGAAGCCAGGAGTAAAATTTATCTGAGGCTTAACTCTAGTAGCCAGGTTGGACTCCTTCCAGTTTCTCGAAAGTCCTTTGGGTTCAAAGCACTTGCAAACTCATGTTGACTTCTGAGCCAAGGAAGGTTGGGTCTCTTTGCGTGTGTCCTTTGTGGAATGACCTTGATACATCCTTCCTTGTCCCACCCCCACCATGACTTCAAGTGTCCAAGCTGAGGGACAGTTGTTTACCAACCTGCTGACAAAACCCTACTTGTAGGAAATCCCATGTCTTATCTGGCTAAATAACTCAGCCCATATGTTCAGGTCCCAAAGCTTGGGATTTTTTTCAGAGTGAGTTCAAATGTGCCTATTTGCATCACCTGGGGATATTGAAATTCCAAACCCAAGTTCATTTTCACATAACTCATTGTCTTCCCTTGGATTTGGTACTTAATGTGAACTTTGGCAGCAGATGGAATGAGATGATGTTCCAGGAGCATTCACTAATTCTTTTGTGCTTACAAATACACACACATAGTGATAATTTGCACTCAAATGAAACTTCCAGAGCCAGGCAGTGCCCTCAGGTATTCATTTGCCACCCCCTGTTGAGTTCTTGGGTAGAATTTAATCATCCAACAAATTTGGGGGTAGCTATGCCAGATGTTGGGTACTGACCCAGACATTTCAGATGGAAAGATCTGATGCATTCCAGAGAGAACAGGGTAAGCATATTTGGGAGGTAGAACTCTTGAAGGGAGAAAAAGGGGCGTGAAACTGGGGGCTCGAAATTTGTGGTGATTTCCTCGCAGCCAGATGGCATGCCGTAAGCCCTCTAACCACTAGGCATTTGTCAAGGTCATTCCAGAAGGTCTGGGAGTCCCCCCAACCTCTGTTAGACACAACGAATCCCATAGTTCAGAACCAGTTGAGGAGCCAGCTTTTGTCTGTTCACAATAAAAACAAAATTACCCGCTTGACTTGAATGACAAACACACGCAGCTGCTCCTTCCTCTCATCCCAGCCTGGCTTACTGGAGCCGCTTGGAGCACTAACTAATCTTTGATTTTGCCCTTTTCTCCAGAAAAGTTATTGTAGTGACAATTTGTTATTACTAAAATGTGTTCATAGCATTGTGCTAGTAGGTAGCATTGATTACGTGAGTAGATTCTCTACTAGGCACTGAGCTAAGCACCTGTGCATCCCTTTCATTCTCAGGACAATCCGATGAAGTAGGTAACCATAATTTTCCCACTTTGGGGAGGAGTGAATGAAGCTCAACCTTACAACCTAACTGCTTGAGGTCCAAGAGCTAATAAGAGGCAGAGGCCGACAACCTGCCTCCACAGTCCATGCCTTTCCCCACCGTCTGCAGGGCTGAACTTGACTTCCCCATCTGAGGGAATCTGCTGTTCCAGCCTCCATTCAAAGAGTTCCTAGAGGGGCCCGATGTTGTGCCCTGTGTCATCCCCACCTGATCTGAACACAGCTAATAGAAACACAGCCAATCAATGGGCTGTCTTATGACCTTCGATATGGCCTAGAAGCATTGATAGATGAGATAGATAGATAGATAGACAGACAGACAGACAGACAGACAGATTAAGTTAGCTGAGCCTGCCAGTTTCCTTCTCTTGGCAATTTAGACTAGAAAATACCAGTAAGTTATTTAGCTTCAAGAGCTTAAGAGGAAATGAAACCATGAGGTCAAGTTGGGGCTATGAAGTAATGAGCAGCAGCGACTACAAGGAAGCAGAGAAATTCGTTCGGTGGAGAGAGCCTCAGAGTAAACACATAGAGAAGCAGAGGGGTCATGAGAAAGGAAAAAAGTAGCCAGTAGCCAGGGACACCCAAACGTGATGCCTTTCTGATGTCAGTCCATGGAGATCCTTACATTGTATAGTTGTGAGGGTGGAGTGAGATATTTTATGTAAATCACCTGATGCATAGTCAAATGACCAATACAAGTCAGCACTATTATTATGTTTATTATTATTAGAATTTTAATGTGATTTGTCTTTTATTTGTAAGCTACAGAACAACCTCTCCTTGCCAGCCTACCAAAGGTGCATACAGCTAGGGTTATAAACAGCCCTACTCTTTCTTTCATCATTGATTTGGATTCCTTAATTGTTATAATTTATAATTCAAATTTCACCTTATGATGATCTTAGTTTTCTTTCGGATCGATTCCACACCCACTAATGAACTATCATGTCGAGCAATGGGGAGCTATTCCCATAATCTGTTTTCTTCCAGTCCCCCTTCAGATGCTAATGAGAAGTACCATGGAGACATCAGCCATTAGTATACATGGGCTGATATAAATCATGGACTATGGATCATTGAGCATCTTTGTTGTAAAACAAATGGCCTGTGGTCAGTTAATCATACAAAAAAACATCTCCAGGGTTTCTTGGCTTTATTCATAACCCCTAAATCCGTTTGCAGTTTTATAAACAGAACATCTGTTAAAATATGCAGAAATTACAGTCACAGTCATTAGCAGAGAGCTCTACAGCTTTGGCAGATTTTTAAAAGGCTTTTGCTGGTAATCTCTCTCTCTGACTTATGCTTTATTTCCATTCTTGCGGAATCTCTTTTGTTCCCCTCTGTTCTTTTGGGTTACGGCACTTTTAACCCAAAACTGGAAAGAGGGCATGAGTTGTCCCAGGCTGGGTTAGCACCGTGCCCTTCTGCAGCACGGCGGAGTAGCTGTAGCCCCACTGTATTCCCTTGCACAACCTTGTATTTCGGGTATGCAGTAGGCACAGCCTCCAGCAGCCAGAGAGTGAGAAACCCGAATTGGTTTCATACGTCTTTTACGGACCTTAGACTCTTGCAGTTCTGGCGTTTAACCAAAAGTAAACAGAGCTCACCCTGGCTGGGTGGCTCAGTTTGTTGGAGCATCGTCCTGTACACCAAAAGGTTACAGGTTCTGCTCCTGGTCAGGGAACATACCTAGGATGGGGCTGATCCCAGGTCGGGGCGCGTATGGGAGGCAACCAATCAATGTTTCTGCCTCACACTGATGTTTCTCTCTCTCCCCCTCTTCCTCTCTCCCCTCCCTCCTCCTTTCCCCCTCTCTCCCTCTAACCTCTCCCTTTCTCTCTAAAATCAAGAAACGTATCCTTGGGTGAGGATTAAAAGAAGTACATAGAGCTCAACACCAGCACCACCCCGAATCTTTCATTCATTTCTCCCCTCCCCACTCTTGCCCTCTCCCTCCCTCCCTACCCCTGTCTCTCACAATTTTTACTGTGTTCATATTTAAATTAGGTTGGCGCAATTAACCTCTAAAACAAATACCAGGAGAAATACGGACATTGCCAGGTAACAAGGTTTGATAGGAGGGCCTGGACTAGCCACCTCCTCGTTTAGTGAAGAAATCAATATTCCACTTAAACCCCGGGGAGTAGGCCAACTTTCTTCAGCCGTGGCTTTGTTTCTTCTGCCGTGGAATGGACGGGGTCAGCAGACGTGCCCTACAGAAACTGAAAAGTCACTTCTGAGGGTTCAGTGTCCATCACTTACCCACCTACATGAGGCTCTGGAAAGCCTCCGGGCCACCCTGGCTGTGCCCGAGTAGGTCTTTCCGAATGAGCCCACTCGGAAAAAGGACGACAGTGCAGTAACGTTCCCGTGAGACAAACTGCGGTAACACAGACGTGGGCCCGAATCCCCCGTCGGTCCGTGGTTGGGTGTGTGCCCTAGAAAATTAACTCTCAACGCTGCCGTCTCCCACCTGTAATGTTAAGGCCTGCCTCCTAAAGTTATCGAGAAGCATTCAAAGGGAACACCCAAGCAAAGCTGCTGACCAGACTTGGCCCACTGTTAAGCGCTGAGTAAATATTTGCTGTTACTGTTATTTTTATTGCTTTTAGTTACCAGCGCATGGTTAGATTGTTAGGTGTTGATTCTTAACATCAGTGGAACTTTCTTTTTTAACTACTTAAATAATTTAATTCAAATATTTGTTAGTTAAAGAATATTTGCCCAACACCTGTTCTGAGCTCCGTGCTTTGCATGTTGTACAGGGGGTGAAGATTCCCTCCCCACCACAGGTCCCCATCAGTAAGGGCTCACGGGTACAAATCAGTATAGAATGTGTTGCTGGGAAGATACAAACCAAAGACTGCAATTTGTGAGCAAAGAGAAATACATGACCACTGGGAAGTCTTCATCAAGGGAAGGCAGGTGAAGCCCGGGTTACGAGAGACTTGACAAGGTTAAATTTCATCGGAAGATGAAAGACAGAAAAGCCTAATGAAGGCAACAGAGTGGAAAAAGTTGGGATAATGTAGGCGAGGAGTTGGCCAGTATTTCTTCTGAGGGAATCCAGAATGTTTGGAGGGTAAAAGCCAATTAGAGGATCAAAGCCAGACTCACCAAACCCCCGAAGAAACTGGGGGATAAAGAAAGGAAAGCCCTTGAGGAGACTGAAAATAAGACACCTGCCTGTCTAGGATGGAGTACTTACAGGAAGGTCAGAAGGAAGATCAGTGGCTCGTCTGTCTGCTTCCCAGCCTGCACCTGAGACAAACTCCGGGCTTCATGGCATTTTCAAGCACTTGTGACAGCATAGACCCTGCTGGCCTCTGACCTCCAGGAACTAAACTGCCCATGGTCAGGCCGACAGCTTTGTAAACTTTCAGTCGGAGCATTGCAGGCGTGGGTTGGAGTTCCATTAAAACGTCAGGCTTTGAAACAGACAAATACGAATAATAAACAGAGGGGGGATAATGTTTTAAAATTAGGTTCTCAGGAGACCCCTGTTAATTTGGAGTCAAAGATAGTCAATGCATGTCTCATAAGTACCACCCAATGATTGTAATGGCTGGTGGCAGGAGATACCCAGCAGATACCCAGCAGATACCCAGCAGATAGGTCTTTCTAAGCACACAGTTACAAATACATCTTGTTACACTCAGCATGGAGGCAGCGTCTTTTCGACCTCACAGCTCACATGAGCATTGACTCCTCCAGAGGCCAGAAAGATGGTGTTATGGCCCTCCTGCTAAAAATAGAGGAGAGAAACAAAGCAAGAGAGCTGGCTTTACACATCCGAATGGCAAGTTCCACCTACAAATCCCACTGTATGATGCTCAGCACACACAACACCGTGGCATAATTAAATAAACTGTGTAAATACCCAGAGGTGGTTAGTGGGGTGGCTCGTGGAAATGAAAAAATTAGCAATAGCGGCATGGAGCTTTATAAAAAGCAATTATTTACTTTATGTGATGACAAGAATCCACAGATGGTGCAGCCTCAAGTTCTTGTTTCGAAAGCCTTAAAGCGGGATTGTATTCACACTACAAATAACAGCCGAGAAGGATGCATGTGGAGGCACTTTATTCTGTAGATTGCAATGCAGCCGTGCCTGTTACTATATAGATAAGGGTGGATCATCTCCATGCTGTTAGAACACAGCAGGGGTGTTGTGTTAACAAAGAATTAACTCTGAAAATTTTCAGAAGTTTAGCTGATTTCATACTTGCGCCTATGAGATGGGGGCACAGACTGGCAAAGTCAAATGGATTTTTCTCATTGCTGGTGGCTCTATATCAAGTCACCATCTCCCCTACAAAAGACCAGAGCGCACCTTGAGTGATGGCAGTAAGCACAAGGTGAGTGTGCTCACCAGGAGTCAATGGCCTATCCAAGTAAAAATGCTGTGCTTCCTGGCCGGGCTTAGAAACGGCAAAGCAAAGAACGCCCTTGGGCAATGGTGGCTACGCACAGAGGCTTCCTGAAGTTGCCCCGGTCAGTTTCAGGTTTTCGCCCTGGGTTTGCCGTTGAGACCATCCAAATTGTACATCTATTCACTCCTTCAGCAAATCTTTATTAAGCATCAGTTATGGGCCAGATCCTCTGCCAGGCATTTGCTGGAGAAATAGTGTGTCCCATGGGGTATCATCACCTTGACTTCAGGGATCTCGTTTGCCCCTGTTTTCCCCCAAGACACTTGGCACAGCGTATGGTACATAGCGGGCAGTCCATGGATGTAAAGGGGTGAAAAAGAGGAGTAGCCTGCCATTTGCAGATACCAGGGAAGTGGCATTTTATCTCCCTAATAACCTAAACCTAACCTTTAATAAAAATGGCACCGCACCTGGTGAGGCCAGGTGGGTAATTTCACTTCTGTTCACTCCATACTTTATGATGACTGTCTTTTAAGGCGACTTGGCTGAGGGACAGTTACGTTTAGACTTAGAAGCCTGGAAGCAGATCACTTGAGTGTACCCACTTCACCAGCACGTGTGCCCTTTTGGGGGTCTTTTTTTGGGGGGAGGGGGTGCTGAGATTTCATTTCTCAAGTTAATGAGATGATGATGATGGCGATGCCACTGCCTTTCAGAAATCCTCTATCGGGGTCACATCCTTGCAGTGCCATTCTTAGGGGGGAGTTGTCATCCATTGGCGTACCATCATTTGAGTCAGCAGCAAAAACCACCAAATGAATGGCTGCAGTATAAGAGGTGAAGCAGAGATGCTTATTAGGCAGTAACTAGGCAGCTGAGTGCAATGGCGAAATGCAAAGCGGCAAAAAGTAGGGATACGCTGTGTGCATGTTTATATCCAGATGAGCATGTACCGAGATAAAAAATAGCAATCGCTAGCAATGGCAGAGCGTTTATTGTGTGCCAGACACTATGCTAGTAATTTTGTGTGTGATCTCATTTGATCTTCATAGCCGTCCTTACGAAGTAGACACTTTCACTGGCCCCCTTTATAGATTAGGAAACTGAAAATATGCTCACGGCCATGCTACTTGGGAGCCTGTGGTCCTAACCACTAACACCGCAGTGCCGCGTATCTTTAACACAATGTGATTAAAAGAATGGGCGTGAGTGGACAGTGAGTTAGATGGAACTGAGAAATTATTTCTTCTTGCCGCCATATTTCCCTTTGCACAAAAATGTGTAGGGGAGGGGGAGATAGAAATCACTGTTTGTTTTCTTGGTTTTTCTGCTCTAGAAATTATTTTGATTTCATTTGATAGTCTCCCAGTGAAACCAACAAACTGGATGAGTCAGTGGTTCTGAAAAAAATTCCGAAATGAAAATGAAACTACCATATTAATGTGGTAATTAGTCACTTCACTAAAAGAGAGACAATTTGTAAGGACTGTTTTCGAAACCCTAAGCAGAAACAAAGCAATAGGCTAGTCAAACATTTGGCAATGGCATTTGGTATTGGAGGAAATTATTTATGCAATTACCTTTTGATTCTAACCAGATTGGGAGCAAATATTAGCTATTTCCCTCATGTTTTTCAGGGTTTACTCAACCGCCGAAATACATGAGTTATGTACATTTCTGAGAAGCTCTGTACGTATCTCTCTGACTAGAGCTAGAGAGGAAGTGGGCATCCACACAAACCCACTTTATTTATAGATCTGCTGTGGCAGGTTTTTTTTCCTTTTTTTAAAAAAATAAAGATTAGTCACTCATTAGCTTATGTTAAATGCTATAACATTTTGTCTGCAACTGTCATTGGGGACAGTGACTAAGTGTGGGCCTCCACTGAGAAAATGCAAGACATAAATTTCTCACACATCTTACCTTTTAATGAGTATTTAGTAAAGACGCACTGTTTGCTGTGTGAAGTTCAAGCACCATTTTATTTACTAATATGAATAAGTAAAGATCAATTTATTTTAAGAAATTGATAACCAGTTAACAAAAGAAAACTAAAGATCTTTTTCAAGAACCTCTCTTCTTTTTTTTTTAAGATTTTACTTATTTTATTTTTAGACAGGGAAAGAGGGAGAGAAACATCAATGTGTGGTTGCCTCTCGCTTGCCCCCCACTGGGGACCTGGCCCACCACCCAGACATGGGCCCTCACTGGATAATCGAACCAGCGACCCTTTGGTTCACAGGCCGACACTCAATCCACTGAGCTATACCAGCCGGGGCTCTTTTCTTAATAGTTTATTTTTTATTGTATTAAGAATCTCAAACCTTTTTCAAGATAAGCTACAGTCATTAGCCATATACGGAGATCCTCCTTTTGTCCCAGTCCTCTCTGTGAAGTTAAGATGAATTAAAGTCCAGTTTCATTGGTCTTTTGGGCTGGAGAGCTATTGGACATAGATAAGCCAAGGTAGACTTCCTATGGTAGTGTTTTGCAAAGAGGTGTTCAGAATTTCCTGAGACCTGTGTCAAAACAAAGTTCACAAGCTCCATTCAGCATCTTCTGGATCAATGTCTAGGGTGGTTGCCTAGGAGCCTACATCTTTTAATGAGATCTCCAAGTGAACCTAAGTAAGTATGAGGACCCCTGGTCTTTCTGGGTTTGAATACAAGGACTTTAGGTCTTACCTTTGTCTGGGCATTGTGGTTGCAGCCCAGGCTAGCCCTGGAGGCAGGAAACTGAGTTCTTTTAACTCAATTGGCCACTCTTACATCCTTCACACTCTCCTTATCATTAGTCCTAAATATCCATCACTTGATTAAGCATACCCACCCGGGAACAGGCAGAAGTATTGAGTGACACTTGAGAGCATAGACTTGAGCCAGATTGCCTGGGTTTCAGTCCCAGCTCAGCTGCTTCTGTACTTGTGCACAGTTGAGCACATGTGCTCTTGAACAAGTGGCTGTGTGGTATTAGCAATTCTTAAGTTTTGATTTCCTCAAATGTAAAATTAGGATAGCAATAACTGAACTTTAGGAGGTTATTGTGGGGATTAAATGAGTCGATTAAATGACTCAGTCCTTGGATCCAGTCTTATCTACAATTACTTCATCGTCCCAACCAGTTTTGCGACTTGAAACACCATCTTTGTGCTTTCAAATTCCTATCTTTAACCCAGTCCTCTCTCCTGTACTCCAGAATTATATCAGGCTGGGCAAAAGTTCATTTGGTTTTTTCTGTATGGTGGTTCTAATAGTGCTTAGTTGTCTTGAACTTTATTCAAAACAATTTTGTTAGATTGTATTATGACAGCTGTCATATAAGCATGCATTTTTTTAAAAAACTTACCAAAATTGGTGGATTTTTGTGCAGCCATTTTAATGTTGAAGATGGAAGAAAATATGCACCATTTTTGGTGTATTATGCTTTATTATTTCACGAAGAATAAAAAACAACCGAAACACAAAAAACAATTTGTGCAGTGTATGGAGAAGGTGCTGCGACTGATGGAACATTTCAAAAGTGGTTTGAGGAATTTCTTGGTACTATTGGCCTTTTGGACATATAACTCTTTGCTGTGGGGCCGTCTTACGCTTTGGAAGATGTTGAGCACCCACTAGAAGCCAATAGCGGGAGAAAGCCAACATACTCAAAATATCCAAATCAATCAAGTTATTGATGAAAATGAAAAATTTGTCTTTTATTTTATGGAAAAAGCCATATGGACTTTTTGGCCCACCCAGTCTATCCAACTGCGTCTTCAGCATCTCTACCCAGGCGTTCAGTAAAACACCTCAGACTTAATATTTTCAGACTGAACTGATCGTCTCCTGAACGAGCCTCTTCTACTGACCACTTCCTCCTTCTGGTCCTCAGGCCAAACGCCTTGGAGTCATCTTTGACTCAAACTGCACACGTAATGCATCAGGACATTCTGTCCGCTCTGTTTTAAAAATCTCTCCAGAATCCACTTTCTTTTTGCCACTTCCACTGCTACCATGCTGATCCAGCCACTGCTGACATGCATCATTCCAACAGTCTCCTGCTGCTGCCCTCGCCCCCGACCCCCAAGTCTATCCTTCGTACAGTAGCCAGGCTGATTTCTGTAGGAATTTGGGTGAGACAGGTCACTCGCCTGTTCAGAATCTTTCAGTGACTCCATCTCACTCAGTGTAAAGGGTCATACGGTGGCCTGTAAAACCCTATACCGTCAGCCCTTCAATTTCCTCTCTGACTTCATTCCTCCACCTTCTCCCTGCGTAACAACCTCCTTGCTGGTGCTGAAACTCACCCCTCCTCCGGGCCTTAGCACTTGCTCTTTCTTCCGCCAGGACTGCTCTGCTCCTCACATAGCCAATCTCCTTACTCCCTTCAAGCCTTTGTTCAAGTGCTGTCTTTTCAGGAAGCCTAGATGAACTACCTATTTGAAATTGAAATACCCTCCCACCTTCTGCCCTTCTCATCTGCCTTTATCTTACGGTTTTCTCACAGCCACCTTCTAGCATACTCTGTATGATTACTTTATTTATCAATGTTATTGTGTATTAGATATCTCTCCACTAGAATCTGTGTTCCAAAAGGATGCTTGTTTTGCTCCTCACTATACCCCTAGATTCCTAGAACAGTACTTGTCATGTAATAAGTGTTCAAATATTTGAATGGATGAGTGCATAAGCAATTGGAGTTGACTTAGAACCTAGCTTATAATTTCCTCCAGTTTCTGTCTTGGCTCTTGAGCTGTTTCTTTTCCTCACTGTATTGGTCAGTAATCTTTCATTTGAAGGGCTGACACGTTCTGCTAAAATTTTGCCTAATAAAAAATTTGACACACACAACATGGAAGTTCAAAAGAATATTTGCCTCGGGCAAGACTTGATGCAGAGCTTGTCGTCCTGGGTTGATAGTCTGTTCAGCTTTTTATGTAAACCCACCTGCCGTTCTCGACTCCCTATTTGCAGAGGAAAACTAGCTCCATAGTGCAAGGCTTCATAGCTCCTGAAATCCTTAGGGAATATCTAACATCCTAACATCTCGTTAGGCCTATGTGGGGTCTGTGCCCATTCCCAAATCTATATGCTCTGTTTCGTGAGAAGGAATACCTAATGGACTTAAGCCAATTAGGTCCTAATGCTCATGTTGAGGGAGGAGTCAGTCCCACCCAAATTTTGAGGATGACAAAGGGAAAAGTCAGGGGACTACTGGCAGAAGAAGGGAAGAATGGTTGCTGATGAGACAGCCAATGGTCTGATAGAGTAGAAGGGAGTACATGATTATCAAGTTGAATATGATAGCATAAGGTTTGGGAATTCAAGCCAAAATAACATATGGAAGAACTGGTGGATTTCTTCATTCATTCAAGAAATGGAATAGCATCTGTAAAAGCACAGAGGTATGAAAATGTTTGACATGTTTGGAGAGCTGCAGTGAGTTGGTGTGAAGGGAGCAAAGATAATATATTGGAATCTTCTCAGTGTAGCAACAAAAGCCTGGACGTAACTCTCATTGGTCCAAATTGAATTTTTTTTTATGTCTGAACCAATCACTATTGCCAGGGCCACAAAGCATGCCAAACAGCTCAGGCCTTATAGACACACATACACACGCACGCGCGCGCGCACAGAGCAGATTAAACTGAGAAAAAGGAAAACTGGGCTTTTATTAACAGAAAAGGGGGAAATTAATGCTGAGAGGGTACCCAAGTAGAAAAAGATCTGTCAGTCATCTCAGAATAAACCATGGACCAAGATGTATCAACATGATAGTACTATAACTTTAAAGTTATATGACATTGAACATGGTGATAGATGAGATATGCTGTGAGAATTGTAAAATTCCCTGCCACATCCTTCCAGAAACACCCATACCGTTCCTCTCATTAATTTTTGAGTTATACGTGTGTCCCTCCAGAGGGCAGAGAAACAAGGCCAGAAAGATAGGTGATCAGGCATAGTTGAGTCCTCCCAGTGTCGGTAGACTTTTATTCTTTTCCATCTTTCTTTGGGGTTTAAAGGATACCCTCTGGAGTGGAAGAAAGCCTAAAAGTTAACTAATTTAAAGCAGTGTTGAGACCTTTGTCTTGGTTGCTCTGCCTGTGGGTCAAATCGGCAAATTCAGAATTAGAACCTGAAGGTCTGACCCTTCCCCTAGAGTTCGTTTTATTCAGCCCCCCAAGCACCACTCCACTTCCTCCTTCTCCTCAATGCCAAGTGGGTTGCGGTACGGGCAATCATAATATAATACTTGATTCTTCTTGGCATTGCCAGATTTCTGGAGAGGAAGACGAGGCTGTCCTCTGTCACCCTGTAGAGGATGTTGATGGCCAGAGAAGGGAGGAGCATGAGGACTGACATGGCGACTTTGTCCTTGGGAGGGATATTCAGGCGGGGCCGCCTTACCGCTCTCGGCGCATGTGTGCTCGTGGGTGCGAGTCGACATCGGGGAATCTCCCTGCGCTTGTTCCGAGGCTCCATCACGTGCTCGCCCCGCTTTGCACACTGATCTCTGTTGCCTTGCTGGGGTAATTAAGCTCTCCCAAGGCTGCTGCCCCAGTTTCTAGTCTGTGGGTGTGGAGAGCTGCCCTCACCCGTGCCAGCCCCCAGCATGCTCCCTTGTTAAATTATGCATATGCTAATGAAGTGTGAAAATCAGCCAAATAACAACTCTTTCTAATCATTTAAGGTCCCAAGAGCAAAGGGGCTTTTTTTCCCTGTTCTTTTAATTTTGGGGTGATTGTTATGATTTTCAAGCCAGTCGGAAGCACAATTCTCTGGGTGTTTCTCCCCTCCCAGTTCCCTTCCACAGAAATGAGGGTAATTGGCATTTTACCTCCAATGAGAAGAGTCTTCTGGAAAACCAATGACCCACTGTGCCCTTTTCATTTGCATCTGGGGCTGGATAATCCTTAGTTTTACATTCATACACAGAGCAGTCCCGAAGGGCAATTAGCCAGACTGCATTGTTTCCTGTCCCCTGGAGGGCCCGTGTTTGTGAAAGGCCCCCCAGAGGTAGTGCATGCAAGGCCCCTGTGTTGTGATTACATTTTGCCTTGAAGGTTCACTCATCCTCTCTGAGTCTTTGCAAGTCCACGCATCACCCTTGCAGACCCAGCAATGTTCTCTGTCTCCCTGATCTGGCCCCCGCCTGCCTCTCTGACCATCTTCTGCGCCTTCCTCCCCATCCCTTCCCTTATACCACCTTGGGCCGTTTGCGTTTTGGGAAGGTGTTAGCCACAGATCTTCGTATAGATGGCATGTTTCCCACCCCTTCAGGTCCCAGCTCAGCTGTCAGTCCTCACAAAGGCCAACCCTAACTACCTAGTTAAGGTTGAATCCCATCTGTCCTTATCATATAGCATTCCCGCTTCATGCCCTTCAAAGCTCCCACCACTGACCCCATCCCATTCTGTAGGTTTATTGCCTCTCCCTCCTCGAGGGCAGGGGACCTTGGCCGTCTTCTTTGCCACCACATCGCCAGGGCCCAGCGCATGCCTGGCACACAGTAACTGCAGTGCATGTCGTTGCATAAATCAGTGGTGTTTTGCAAGTCTCTTTAGAGTTTCTCCTGTTGTAGGGTAAGATTTTGTTTCTCTGGCTGTTTTATTGTTTGCTCCTCGAAGGGAGGAATTTGTTGATTCCCATTTGTTTTACATGTTGAACACACAAACTAGATACCTTTTTGATACCGACTGTGTAACTTGACTCCCAAATCATTGAGGATAGTGAACATTTCACTGAAAGTTTTATGGGGAGACTGGAGGTGTGCCACACTGTGGCCTTTTTCTCGCTCCAGTGACTTGCCCATTTGCCACCCCCCTTCCCAGTTTCAGCCATTCCCTCCCTCCTTTTCACCCTCACACCCACTCAGAACTCCTCTCCCCGCCTCCTTTATTCGGAGAAAACCAGCGGTCGCCCTCAGATTCCACTCAGCGCAGCCAAACAAAAGTCCCATAGTGACCTGAAACAGCGGCTGCCTTTTGTTCCTCAGGCATGCTCCGTAGGGACCCGAGTTCATTCCAACGTGTTTGAATGAATAAATCACAACATAGATGCTATCTTGGTCCCAACCGATCTAAGCCCTTGTTTCACTTTATTCATTTATTCAACAAATACTTATTAATATTTGTGCCAGGTGCCGGGGACACAACAGTGAGCAAGATTGATTGGCTGATGCTGAGGTCCCTGGCAGGAACTCAGGAGGATGAATGAATGGAGAGGTTTGTGTGAGTCTCACCCCCAAAGCAGGGGTATGCTTCGGTTGTTGCAGGGGGTCTAATCGTAAACCCAAGGACTGTATTTAAAGGGTGCCCCCATCACCATGGATTTTGAAGTGCTTTTCCAAATTACCTAATGCCAATATTGTAGGTTTATCTGCCAAACTCAACCTTCCTACTTTGGAGAGCAAGTACCCTTTTTTTTTTTTTCTTTTTAACCAGGGTGAGCTAAAGAGAAAAAAGTGTTGGTGAGTGTGAACTTTACCGTCCTTTCTAAAATTTGGGCAGAGAAAGCTGCAACTGAACTCTATTTTTCTGAGCTTCAGAGGGATATTTTTCCTTTCTCCTCCAAGATTCTATAGCTGGATTTCATGGAAGCCAGTTTGTAGCTGAACCACACAGAAAGCCGGAGGCAACTCCAGAAGCGCTAACACAACAGCCTGAAGGGGAGACAGGGACAGATTCCCATCACCAGCTGGAAAGTCAGGCTCCTCTCCCCCCTGCTCGGCTTTGACTTTGCCGCCTAGGGATGAGATGGGTAAAGAGTTTGCTCTGCAGTTCCTTACCCCCGTGGATGAGGAGTAAGAAGAGATTTAATGGTTGGGTCAGAGATGGTTTGTGTTACTGAAGCAGGATGGTATCACATCCGTCAAGGTTTGGCCCCTGAACTGAACTCTGCCTCAGGATGACTTGTGTGGCCAGTAAAGAGTTGGCCCAATGTTTAAAGATTTTTTAATGAATCACCAACATTTAAAAATCACATGATTTAAAAAAAAAATCCATATTTCCATCTTCTCTTGAAAAACCTGTTCCTCTGGCCACAGTGAGCACATAGGTCCTTCAAGGTCACAGCTAACTGGAGTGGAGCAGCAGGGACCCTCAGTAGATGATGCCTGAGAATTCCAGAGCCCTCACAGTCCCCGCCCAGCCCTCTCCACTCATGGAAATGACCCGCCTGCCATCTGAGTTAGCGGCCGCCAACATAGACTGTGGGAAGGAAAATAACTGAGTGGTTATAAGCCCTGTTATTGTTTGTCTGATTTTTTTAACAGCCCTAAAAGTCAAATGCTAAATCTGCTACTACTGAGCCAAGCGGCTTTGGGCAAATCCTTAAAGTCCCATGTGTCACTTTCTTCATCTGCAAAATGGGCGTTTGCTATGGTAACGACATCACAGAGTTGTGAGCAAGATGTACCCTGTGAAGCATATGCATTAGATTGGGATTATAATAAACAGAAAGGCTGGTCAGAAAGAAAAGTGTCCCGGGATGGTTGGATTACAGAAAACTTTAGAGGTCCTCTCCTTTTATTGCTTTTGGGAGCCTTTTCTCTTTCCCTGAAGACTGATTTGTAATGAGAAAGAACTTGCTAGGTTACATGGTACTAATATGGGTCTTCATTTTTTCCCTCTGCCAGTTTGGGTGACTCTAGAGAGAGGCAGGCACAATCAGATGAAATCGTTCCTCTGAATGATACAGAGAAATATTAACATGGGTGAAGGAATAAAACAAGACTGTAAAAGAAACAGTAAGGAGTTATAAAGTAAGAGCTCAGAGAAAGCAGACGACCAACGCAGCCATCTTCAATTGCCTGTAAGTAGCCCGGCCCCCAGAGCTGCGCCAGGCGGCGGTTAGCTATAGCTCCCCAGGTGGGCAGAGCGCTGTGGCAGCCAGGACTTTCAGGAAATGGCAATGTCTTCCTTATCAGGATGTGGGGCAAACAGGAAGGTGCCAGCTTCCTAATTGGTACCTGGCTGACTACCTCAGGCGCACTTAACTTGACAGCCTGGGTGAAGCACAGTCATGCATTTACAGTGGCGTTTGCTGAAGTCCATGCCACGGAGAAGTGGAGGGGGATGGGGAGCAGTTCTGGAGTCACCTTAAAGCTCAGAAATCACCCTTATGATGGGTGGAGGAGGCTGTTCTCAGAAGTGTCTTACACACTCTTGGGCGACTTTTGTTTTCTGCTTCCTTCTCTCTTTGCAACCATAGGTTGAGTTTGGGCAGAGAAACCTACAGTCTCAGCACTAGGTAATTTGGAAGCATCGGTACTCCTGAGGAACGCCGCTTCGAATGAGCTTTCCGGCAGAGTTACTGATGCAGATGTGATTCTTACTTAATTAAAACGGGCCTGGAAGAATTTTCATTCACAACAATTTTTCAGGATGTTATGGAAACATCCTTGACATAAAAGTAATGACTACATATTCATTCTGTTAGGGGATTGGGACTGTATTCTTCTCACATTTGTAGTTTTAGTGACTGAGATTTCATGTGGAATTACAGATACATTGAGGGGTGGAGGGATGGATGGATGAGTGGATGGCTCAGTCTTCAGTGAGGAAACCTTCTCTACCCATAGTTTCATAATGCAGACAAAACTACAATTTGGAACTTATTTGCATTTAAAGAGGGAAAAGATGATACATTGTTAACCCGCCTGTTGTTCTCCTGATACTTTGAGGTATTCTCATCAGCCCTTATCATTGCAGAATGACTTCTTTCTTTGTGGACCAGATTCTATACACCCAGAAATTACCTGCTCAATACACACACAAACGGGTGCAGGCAAAGAGATGCGCACGCACACGCACGTCTATCTTATTCCTGCCTGATACTCTCTTGACATGATAAGCTACTAATGTAGTTCAGCGACACAGAAACACAGCTTCTTGCTACTCCTACTGCGCCGCCAGATAATGAAAAAATTTCTGCAAAGTGCCAGCATGGAATTAATGTTTCATGGTTAAAGTCCTTGGTTTTGAGGCCTGGTTTTCTGTTCCTGGAAGACCAACATACCTCTTTGTTGGACGTGCGTATGTGTTGCCTGCAGTCCTGTGTTTTAGCCGCAAGGAAAGGCAGCCACCTACAAGAAGTTTCTTTTGAGTAAGAGTGTCTTTCTGAACCATTACAACTTCTGACATTGTTTTAAACGTAGCATGGTATGTAACTAATTATAAAAATTATCCGGACTGTGGAAAATAGAAAAAAAGGCAGAAAAGCATACATGGAAAAAATTTTAATTATGCTAGTCAATCAACAACTGAAGACAAAATGATATGTCAGAAGCGAGGGATCCTTTAGGCACCCTGAGATATGTCCTGTAAACATTTTGGGGAAAATTGTCATCTCTTTATTCTGTGCATATATGTTTTTAACAAAATCAGGGCTTAGGCTGTACTGCACTACACCTTATACAGAGCTTGTAACATTTCCAGCGGTAGCATCTGAAACTCTTCATTTCAGTCCAGCTGATTATGCAGTGCAACCTGAGTCGTAAATTCAACTTGGGGATGGGGCTGCGGCTACGTGTGCATCTGTAATAGAAACAGATTACAAATATGACATTAAGTGCTCCTCTAGCACATGATTTTCAGTGGCTCTATAATAATCTTCCATGTAAACACACCTTAATTTACCCTAGCTTCCATGCTTAGGCACTTAATTGTTTTTTGCTATCTTAAGGTTTCATTTTTTTATTTTTAGAAAGAGGGAAAGGGAGAGAGGGAGAAAAATATTGATCAGCTTCCTCTCGCAAGCTCCCAACCAGGGACCTGGACCACAAACCAGATATGTGCCCCAAGCAGGAATTGAACCAGTGACCTTTCAGTTCACTGGCTGGCACTCAGTCCTCTGAGCCACACCAGCCAGGGCTCTGTTTCAGTCTTAATAACCATTGCTATACATAATTCTACACAGTGGCAGGAAATTTCCTAAAAGCCAAATCTGAGTCAGAATTTGTGATGGCCATTTTAAGGAATTTTTTTCTAGATTGATAAATTATCCTATGACACTGTTATATCCACATTTCTATGCACACACACACCCCATCACAATTAAGTCAGGCGTTTGATGTAGTATAGTGAAATAGCCAAAGGGAGCTCTAAAACCAAAGCGGTCAGCACACATGGTGCATAGGTTGGAAAACTATAGACCAACTCACCAATTAGAAAAATAAAATACACAAGAAAGAAAACAGCTATTGATTAAGCAATATGTACTCTTTGTCTAAAATTTTTGTCATGTTTTTCAGTTTAGATTTCTATGTTCTGTTTTCAGAAGGAAAAAAAATGCCTAAGTATTATAAGGGACCAGATAAAACCTGAAATATTTGCTTGCGCGTCTGTTTTCCGAATATCCAGATGTTTGTGTTCACATAGACTAACCGTCCAGCTGATTGAATGACTGTGCATATTTTGATAGCTAGCATCAGACAGGCAATTGTCATACCTAAATTTTCTTCCTTCAGCGTGGAACTCAGTGGGCATAGTTTCACACCTGTTTATGATGAGTCAAGAATTGAGAGACAGGTAGAATACTGTGGCTAAGAGCAAAGCTTTAGACCTGGGTTGACACAAAGACCCTGACATTACTAGCTGTGTGACCTGGACACAGGCTCACTTAGTGGGTCTGTTTTAAAACAGTTTCCTCACTTGTAACATGGGGATAATATCACGTATATCCCAGTGGTAGTGTGTGTGTGAGTGAAGTAAGTATACGTGAGGAGGTTAGCACAGCCCAGAGCAAGTAACAAAATAGTACATGTTCTGTCAGTGGTATTAACTGCTCTCCTTATCATCTGGGATGTGGGTGAGAATTGGAAAGAAGGTGGTTCGCTTTGGCACTGAAGACTAGGTCCTCACAAAACCGTAGATACTCCTATTCTTCTGTGCAATTCAGCCAACATATGTGATACCTTAACCATTTTAAATGAAATGAGAAATACATGAATGAATGAATGAATGAATTGGACACCAACAATGCACGGCTGTGTTCTCAACAGTATTTAAGATAGACTCTGAAAGACAGGTAGAGAGAAAGTTTTAATGGGCCAGCAGTTGAGAAAGAATACGTAACCAAAGAGAATCTGACAGCAAAAGGCTTTTTTTGTATTCCACAGAGTAGGTCAATCTAATTGTTTTTAGAAACCCCAAACTGCAAAGAACGATGTAACTGGGGGCAGATTTTCTCTCCTACAGTAAAACACTTATCCCTTTAACATGGAACGACAATGTATTTTGGACCAATTACGTGCCGAACACTTTGGAGAGCTTTGGAGGAAACAAACAAAAAAATTTTTCCCCTCAAATCTTCATTTTCTCTAGGATCAGTGCCTAGCACAAAATCTGAGAAACAGGACATGTTTAATAACTACCTGTTGAACGAATGAATCAGCGGGCTATTTTATATTTCGAATTTTTGAAACCATGGACAATATTTTGTAGTAAAAAAAAAAAGTGAAATCAATTAAAAGAGATAGTCCCTACATTCCTAAAAGAACCTGTGATTAATTCTCTTTTTATCTTATGCATTCAACAGACATTAGAGATTCTGTTTGGGGGGACCATAGAGCAAAGTTTGGGATGTTGGGAGAGATGAGGAGGAATCTAGTTGGGCTGTAGCATAGGACGGTGAGAGGAATATGCCAAAAATAAAGGCAGATAATGCCATTCTTTGGGTTTTTGGGTTTGGGTTTTGTCCTGGCGAGTTGAGGAAGTCAGTTTTGCTGTTGGACAGTCGGCCTTTAAGGTCTGAACCAGTGCGTGCATCCTGCTGCATCCTCTGTATCACCTGTATCATAAAGTCTGTCAGTAGGCAGTCAACAAACACCACTTCTCAATTTTAGGAAGGTAGAGACTATCGTTTTTAATCGATTTCATTGTTAGTTTTCTGACTACATAAATGTCCATGTTTTCAGCCATTCAAAATATAGCCCGTTGATTCATTCATCCAGCAGATGTTTATTAAACATGTACTGTTTCTCAGGTTTTGTCCTAGGCACTGATCCCAGAGAAAATGAAGATCTGGATGGCGGGGGGGGGGGGGGGGATTTTTGTTTGTTTCCTCCAGAGCTCTCCAAAGTGCTCAGCAGGTAATAGGTCCAAAATACATTGTCGTT
Source organism: Mormoops blainvillei (assembly GCA_004026545.1). Lineage (NCBI taxonomy): Eukaryota > Metazoa > Chordata > Mammalia > Chiroptera > Mormoopidae > Mormoops > Mormoops blainvillei. Next base: position 80,368 of record PVJD01001705.1, on the reverse strand, counting down.
CCATATTAAAGCAACAAGTGCTTTACTGTAGGAGAAAAAATCTACCCCCAGTTATACCATTCCATACGATTTTGTGCCTTAAAAACAATCAGATTGAGCCACCTAATTTAGTGCCCAGACTCTCGAGTTCTAACAGAAACCAAAACATGCTCCCTATAACTCAGAAGCAGACTTCACCTTTATCCTCAGCTTTGTCCGTGATGTGTATTATTAACCCAGGAAAGTATACTGTCTGTTATTCCAGGCATTGGACTGAACAGAGCGAGCGAGGCAGGCACACCCTGCCTTATGCCGAGCCTATAACATTTCCAGCGGTAGCATCTGAAAATCTTCATTTCAGTCTAGCTGATTATGCAGTGCAACCTGAGCCATAAATTGAACCTGGGGATGGGAACCTGACCAAGCGCGCATCTCTAATGTTTATGAGCTCTAAGGTCATTGCAGAAAACAGCAAGGAACATAGTTGTAATAGACTGTTGGCCTTTAAGGAAAGTATTAATTAAATTTTATCTTCTCCCCGGCATGCTTCAGTGCCACCACTGTGGGTCTTTAGACCTGGGGAAACTACACCTCGGTAATAACTGGCCTTATCATCAGACTGGCAGTCATTTAATACGCTCCTTTCTCTGACACTACTCATGAACCGCAGGAGTGGGTTGTCACGGTTTCTGCAAATGCCAGTAGCACACCTCGCTGTCATCTGGCCCGGGGTTCAGATCTCATGATAGGAAATCCAAGAGTCAACAGCAAGCAGAGTAATCCATTTTCCGGAAATGAGTGGTGGGCACAGTCCCATTGCCAGCCGTTCGGTTGCCAGTGTTATCCCCAAAGAAGTAAAATCACTCACAAAAGACCAAAGGAAAAGAGATTCGAAGGGCACAGTGTTGACACCTTCTAGAGGGACTGCTGTTTTTGAGGGTCTGGCATCAAGTGCAGACTCGACGGAGAGACTCAGAACTGAAATGTCATTTCCAGCTACTTTCTTTGTGAGATTTCCCAGATGGATTGGCCCAGCCCACGAATCAAATGGCATTTCTGTTGTTGGTAACGGCTTGCTGTGTCAGCCAGCTGTGCACACCCTGCCCCGCTCCGAATGCTCCACGCTGAATGTTTGCTGATCAGCTGGCTGCCACCGTGAGGACCTGCACAGCAGATTGGAGTCCAGCTCTGTTTTGCCATAGATGGGTGGCCCTGCCACACTAATGGAGATTTAAGCATCTTCATTTCAGGCAAGACAGCAGGTAGCGAATGTAAGGCACAGATGTGTTTGATGAGATTCCGAGTTTTCCAAATTGCTCCTTAAACACTCCTCCTGTGGCCTGGCTCTGTATTTTGATGGCAGGGCCATTTGCCCGTTTTCTGAGTTTGAGCCACTGACCCATCTCCTGGCTTCCGTAACAGTCCTCTTTGTTGTAGAGCACCTGTGAGAGAGGAAGTCTAGCGGAAGGGAAAATTCACTTCGCGAGATCTTGACTGAGTGCCTGAAAGGGGGGTGCTGCGTGCCATCAGCAAGACCAAGAATGAATAAGATGCGGTCCCAGGAGGAAGCCAATCAAGAAGTGACAACATTGACAATAGCCATGACGATTTTTCCTCAAATTGCCTCCGAGTAGGCTGCATAGTTGAGGTTGGCAGCACGCGTGGAAATTACACTCGCATCTTTATTATGGCCTTCCTAATCTTGTCATGTCCCTGGATGGTCTCATTTAAACATGCTGGCGCAGACAGTTAGGGTTGGAAGAGCTTTATTTTCGACATCGTGATTTTGTAGAGGAATCTGGGCCACCCTGGAATTTAACAACTACTTTTAAGATGATCTGCTTTATGAAACCTGATAAACTCTATGGACATGTCAGGCAGGAGACGGATACAAAGAATATTTTCCGTGGAGATGTCATCGGACCAGGATAGTAAAGTGTGACTCAAATGTGAGAACCCAAAGCTTTGCCATTGCCTAAGGAAGAAAAGAAATGGCTTCACCTGGGGGATGTTTCTGGTTGTGAGCAATTCTGACGGAAGCTTAGACTCTTAAAAGTGGAAGACACTTGGGACCTTTATCTTGTCCAACATCCTGACATTTGTAAAATTCCTCCTATGATCTCTCTGCTGAGTGATCATCCAATTTTTCATGAATATCTGCAATGATGAAAAGTTCAGTGCTTCATAGCAGTGCATATATATTTTTAACATTTATATGCTTTTATTAATATATTAGGCAGAACTGGTGAAGGCAATTTAATCAATTAAGTTTTACATGTTCTGGCTATAGTAGCCAAAAATATATCTAAATTTCAACATACAAAGGGCACTTTTCCTTTTCTAAATCATTCATAGAAAAATTTTGAGTGGTTTCATGTACATAATAGCATGGTGCTATTACTAATATCAACATGATACTTGTAAATTTTATTGATCTTTTTTATTTTAATAAAATATGTGTAACATAAAATTTGCCATATTTACTATTTTTAACTGTATAATTTAGTGGCATTAATTATGTTCACAATGTTGTGCAACTGTAACCACTATTTCCAAAAATTTTCATTGCCCCAAACAGAAAGTCTGTTCCAATTAATTAATAATTCTTTTCATCCCCCACCCCGCAGTCCCTGGTAGCCTCTGATCTATTTTCTGTTACTACGAATTTGCCTATTCCAGATATTTCATATAAATGGAATCATATAGCAGTTACCCTTTTGTGTTTGACTTCATTCACTTAGTGTAACGTTCCCAAGGTTCCTCCATGTTGTGCTTGTATCAGAACTTCATTCCTTTTTATGGCTGAATACTCCATTGCACTAGTCTTTTCACCTTCTTGGGCAAGCTTATTTGTAAGTATTTTGTTCTTTTTGTGCTATTGTAAAAGGGATTGTTTTTCAAATTTCCTTTTTGGATTGTCCTTGCTAGTGTATAGAAAGATAAGAGATTTGCTTTTTTTGTGTGGTTTGATTTTGTATCTTATAACGTCACTGAGTTCGTTCAGTAGCTGTAACATGTTTTTTGTTGATTCCTTAGGTATTTTTAGGTATAACATCACATCATCTGTAGATAAAGATAGTTTTGCTGCTGCTTTCCACTTTGAAAGCCTTTTATTTCTTTTTCTTGCCTAATTGCACTAACTAGAACTTTCCATGCTACGTCAAATAGAAATGACAAAACAGACATCTTTGTCTTGTTGCTGATCTTAGGGGAAATGCTTTCAGTCTTTCACCACTAAGTATGATCGTATGTATGTTTTAACATAAGGCCTTTATCATGTTGAGTAAGTTTTTATATCTTCTATTACTGATATATTAAGTATTTTTATTATGAAAGGGGCTTAGATTTTGTCAAAATGCTTTTTCTGTTTCAACTGAAATGATCTTTTTTTTTTTTTGCTTCATCCTATTGATCTGGTATAATATACTGACTGATTTTCAGATATTGAATCACCTTTGAAATTGGAGAATTAATCCCACGTGGTCAGGATATATAATCTCTCTAGTGTGCAGCTGAATTTAGTTTCTTAATAATCATTGAGGATTCTGCGTCAGTATTCATAAGGAGCACTGAGCTGTAGTTTCTTACAATGTCTGACCTCAGTATCACAGTAATGCTGTCCTTGCAGAATGGGTAAGGAAGTGTTCCCACCTCTTTAAGCTTCTGCAAGAGTTTGAGAAGAATCGGTATTCTTCTCTAAAAGGCTGGTAGAATTCGCCAGTGGTTACATCTGGTCCTGGGCTTTTCTTTCCGAAGTTTCACTTACTGACTCGGTCTCCTTATTTGTTAGAGATTTATTCAGATCTTCTATTTCTTCTTGAGTCAGTTTTGATAATTTGTGTATTTCTAGGAATTTGTCCAGTTCGTCTGGGTTGTCCAGTTTGTTCATAGCATTCTCTTATCATCCTTTTTATTCCTTTAAGGTTGGTAGTGATGTTTATGCATTCATTTCTTTTTTAATATATGCTCACGTTAGGGAGTTTCTGCTTGACTTTTACAAAATTCTGGACCAAAGAAGCTTTCTGCTATTTGATCCTTGATCTCAGATTGCATTTTTAAATTCAGCTTAAGATAAAAATGTATTGCTGATGGTGATAATAATAACAGCAATAATAGCTACCATTTAGTAAATGCTTTCGCCGTGCCGTGTAAAACAGTTTACAAGTATCATCTCAATTAACTCCTATAACAAACTCCATGGGATAGCTATCACCATCCTATTCTACCAGTTTTCAGGAAAACTGAAACACACAGTGTTACGTTACTCACCAAGGTAGCGTATCTAAAGATCCCAGAGAATCAAAAAGAGATTTAATGTTGCTCTGGCTGGTGTGGCTCAGTGGATTGAGTGCTGGCCTGTGAACCAAAAGGTCGCTGGTTCAATTCCCAGTCAGGGCACAGGCCTAGGTTGCCGGCCAGGTGCAAGAGGCATGTGGGATGTGTCTCTTACACATCACTAGTTCCCTCCTTCTCTTTCTCCCTCCCTTCCCCTCTCACTAAGAATAAATAAATAAATAAAATATTTTAAAAGAGAGATTTAATCTTACTTAAGTGTAGTCCAGTGTTTATGTGTCCACAGAATTCACCAAGCCTATAAAATGTATTTTCTCTATAAGTACTAAGATATTTTATTTCCATTTATGGCTGACTTTACCCCTTATCACAGGCTACTACGGGATCATCTTGGAGTAGGGCAGGGGAATGTGGAAGGACGGGGTATTTGGGGAAAGAGATGGTCTTTGTAAGTAGACTGTTACTGGGTACTAGAGAAACAGATGATTTGACTAATGCACATTTCAAAAAATATCACAGCAATTAAATAAAATTGGTCTCTGTGGTTAAGATATATCAGGCAAACCGGGATCAATGGGGAGGCAATTTTTTCCTGAAATACATGTTTAGTTGCTTCATTTAATATACGAGGTCTGTCCAGAAGCTATCCAGGCATATAATATGAAAAATAGAGACATTTATTGAAGAAGATACAAGAAACATTGTACACATTACAATGACACCTCAGTCCTCTTCAAAGTAGGTATCTTGTGACCTTACACAATTCTCCCAATTGCCATCAGCTGTCCCTTCCTATTTTCCTGAATCTCATTGACAGTCTGAAATCTCTTCCTTTACAAAGGTGATTTTAGTTTTGGGAAAAGCCAGACGGAAGTCACAAGGCACCAAACCTGGGCTGCAGGGGAGCTGAGTCACCTCGGTGATTTGATGTTTTGCCAAAAAACTCTGCACGACACGTGATACAGGAGTGAGCACACTGTCGTGATGAAGCTGCCAATCACCAGTTGCCCATAGCTGCGGCCTTCTGAATCATCCAAATAGTTTCCGTGGAGGAGTGTTCAAGCTTAATGCAAAATTTGATGCAGATCCATTGCTCTACTCACTCAGTCATTTTGATGCGACGGCCACACAGTGCACAGGCTCACTCAAGGGTGTCTACTGCCCCCACTGACTAGTACAGTGAAGCTGTCATTGTTCATGCATGTGCATTCCAGTCCACTCTCGTTGGCTGCCAGGTTACATCGATGTCACACAAACCATTCTCATTATATTAACAATGGTTGAGCTTTTTCTGGACCCACCTCATATATAAAACAAAATTTAGACTGCCCCATGTAGTAACAAGCTGAAAGGAAGTTTAAAAAAACAGGAATGAACTTTGATTACGTCTGGGTTCTGTGTGCCATTCAGACACTTCACTCCATATATTTTCAGACATTTACTTTTGATGGATGTGCTCACAGGGAGAATGAGACCAGGTTTCCCTCATCAACCACACACTAAACGTGGAGCCTTGGAGGCGTGAGACCATTTCCATGGCTTTAATTCACACCCAGATCATGTAAAACTGCAGTCTGAGAAAAGAGCCTAAAGCCTGCCTCTGCTTTGTACAGACCTTTTGAAAAGATGAAATGAGAGGTTAAAGGAGAAAAGATACCACCTCCCCAGAATTATATCAGCTGTATTATCATGGAAGGCGCAAAAGGAGTTCCTGGAACACAAACGACAGGGCACATGGTGGTCATTTCCCATAACCCACCGTGTTTCCAAGCCTGTCTCCATCAGCGGGATAATACTGTTTAATCCCGTCTGCTGATTTAAAATTCCATCAGAGGGAAGTATGCGTTTCTGTTCTGGAGGTTTACTACGGTAAATGCATTACTGGATTAACTTTATCTTCTCTATTACAGGGGTCTTTTAGGGTACTAACACAATTTTCAAATAAAATAAAACAAAAATCTATTTGAAGATGTATTTTTCTCATCAGAACTCCTTTGTGATGTTTATTGCGTGCTCTCTGACACCTGAAAAGCTGAAATCTTGTTCTTGACAAGCAGAAGAGCCTTAGCAGTCAAAGAACTGGATCATCGAAACCTTCCAACGATCGGGGGTCAGTCTGGTGTAATGCCCAAATGAGGTTTTGGTCCTTACTCATTTGCATATTTTAATTTTCTGGTAATAAGCAAGGGTGGTGGTTCTTAAACCATTGTTGCCGCAGAAGCCTTTGATCCAAAGAAACCTCACTTGGGAGTATAAATAAACGAAGCAGGCGGAACCCTGGTTGAGGAAGGGGCAGGAAGGTCTCTCTCTTCTCCAGCCGAGGCCCTTGAGGGATTTCAGGCGAGGCCTCTGCTGGAGCGGTTTTTTGGTTCCGTTAATGGAATGCATTTCACTAAAAACAATCCAGTGCACAAATGCTTTTCACTAAAAAGAATTCAGACAACACAGAAGAATATAGACCAAAAAGTTCCTATCCCCTTTTTAACCGGCACTGCTTCAGTGGTCACTGCCGTGAACAATTTGGTGGGTCTCTTTATGGATCTTTTCTTCATATTTATATATATAACTACATATATATACCTATATATATATAACTAATTCAATATATAGTTTTAGGGTTTTTAAATATACCTCCTACATATTTAATTTTCCTAAGCGCAAGGGTTTTCGTCTGTGTCGCTGACTAGTTTACCCTCAGTGTCTAGAAGAGTGCCTGACAGATAAATCATGAATAAGTGTTTTCTGGATCAGAGACTGGACTATTGCAGCCTGGTTTGTGTGTTCAGTGGTAGGCCTTGGTGATCTTTCCAAGTCAGTCTTTTTAAAGAGCTGCATTGCGTTTTATAGAATGGACGTTCCAGAATTTATTTAACTTTTTCCCTATGGATGTAATTCTAGTCGTTTCTAACTTTCCACTATGATCAGCAGTGCTGCAGTGGGTGTCCATGTAAGTGACTTTGTGTAGGCATGACAGTGTCTCTGCAGAATAGCTTTCTTGACATGTGATTTCTGGGTCAGAGGGTTACACATTCTGACTTTGTATGGGTAAGTTCTTGGAATCCTTTCTTTTCCCCCAGGCCATTGAGAACAGAAATAAAATTCAGCTTGGGAGTGTGTTATAGGCCCGGATCTAGGGTATATCTTCTCCACCCAGGCCCCATTGGCTAGAACTCAGTCACATGGCCTCTTAACTGCAAGGGAGACTGGGAAATATTGATTAGCTGTGTGCCCAAGAAAAATGGAAAGATAGTTTGGTGAGCCTCTAGATAGTTTGGTGAGTCTCAGGAAGGGAAGCTGGGAAATGTTCGTGCCTAATCGTGTGCCCAGCTAAAATTTGATTCATATTGAAGAACAGAAGGTCTGATTTCAGGGGACAGCGCACGTATTGACATTTGAGTTTGTATCCTCCAGTACAAATTATCTTCGGGGCAGTGCTCTCTATTTACTTAAACATGGAACTTTCCCCAAATTTATATATTCAACTGAATTTTAGCTAAATCTGAGTATGCTTCCGGTCAACACATTCTTATGTAATTGACCTGAGAATGATTGACAGCACAAGATGGAGCTTTAAAAAAAAATTAGTAGCACCTGTTCACGAGGGATTTCTTGTGTTTAGTGATCAGAAGCTGAGACCTTATCATCTGTCTCCAGGTTGTCAAGCCACTTATCATGGCCTTTGAAATTTCTGTGCTGATGCGGAGCGATGAATGCGCATCAAAGAGGAATTTTGCTGCTCATTCAGTAACCTTGGCCATTGATGATGGCCAGACCGTGGGATTAAGCCTGCCTCTAGAGTTCTGGCACTGGGAGCTTTAGGCCTAAGATAGGAAGATGTCTTTGAATGTTCTCCTCCTTCCCCTTCCGTCTGATGTTATCTCATAATAATCCAGCCAGAGTGAAACTGTGGTATGGTTTCTATTTATTTGTATTATCCTTTACACAATGGGAAAGCCATCTGTGGATTTTCAAAATGCTGAGAGGAGAGCCCTGTGGAGCATGGACACCCATCATGCATAAGTACACTCAGATTTTGATTAGTAAAGAACGCCACTGCCCATATGGGGCTTTGTTTTCTTCGGAGAAGGTAAATACACAGATTACTCCCTGTGGGCTGAAATCAGAGGAGAGTCGCACACCCCCTACCACTGCTTCGGCCTCACCGAGCTGCTCCTTGTCCCCCAGATACACGGGGCGCTTTCCTGACTCCCGCATGTGCCGACACCTTTTCCTGACACTAACTCCCATGCGTTCTCAAGTCCCAGATCAAATGACACCTCCTCTGTGTTGAGACCCTCCACTCCACAGAGCAAGTTTGCTTGCTTTCCCGACTTTGACCTGTTGCCCTTGACATTTTTCTCTAACTATCATAGTGTATAAAATTTGGAAATACAGAAAAGTATAAAAGGAGAAAAATTAAATAACCTGTTATTATACTGCCTAGTAACTTCTGTTAATATTTTGGTACATACCTGTCCAATATATTCAAGTACGTTTCTGTGTTCAATATGTTAAGCATGTTTATACATATATACATATCTATATATACATACACAGTGTATATACTGTATAAAACTAATTTATACCATTTTTTACTTAACAGTATATTATGAACAATTTCATAGGTCACTAAGAATTCTTCTAAATTATAATGCTTTTTAGTATTCTGTCTTATGTCTAGGAAACTTTTTGAATTATTCTCCATACTTTTACATCTAGGTTGGTTTGATTTTTTGTTTTTACTAGTATAGAGCATGCTATGATGAACATTCTTTTTGATCAATTTGATACATTCCTGGTTATTTTCTTAGAATTAACTTGCAACTGGAATAACTAGGTCAAAGATAAGTATGTGTGTATTTCTAATGCTTTTGATGGTTTTTGCTAGGCTTTATTATAACACTTCATCAGAATGAAATAACTGTGTGCTTACTTGTTCCCTCCTATGTAGCTATAAATTCTTTCAGAACAAAGACTTGCTTATGTTTGAATGTATATTGTCTGAAACAGTGCCTGACAAATAGCAGATGTCAATAGATACTGAATCAATGAATGGAGGGAAAAAATGGCATGTGGTTCATGGCACTTGAAGTTTAATAAGTGAATATAGACCTTATTTAGAGCGGTATTTCCCAAGGTGTGTTCCGTCATTCATTCATTCAGGAAATATTAATTACCCTCAGCCATGGTCTTGAACTGCAACAGCGATTGCTGACAAAATGCCCTGTCTTTACTGTGCACATGAGTCTAGTGAGGGAGCGGGACAAAACACTAAACAAAGGAGAAAAAATATAGTTAGTGAGAAACCTGTAGGAAATAAATAGGGTGCTGACACAGAACAGTGAAGATTTCAGCGTGTATCGGAATCACCTGGAAGGCTTATTCATACAGACGGCTGGGCTTCCGAGGGTAGCAGGTCTGGGCGCGGGGCCTGAGAACTTGCATTTCTAACAAGTTCCCAGGTGTCGCTGTTCCTCTGGAGACCACAGTCTACAGTAAGGCAGTAACAGAGTCGGAGGAAGGAGAGGGTAATTGTGTGGGTGGTTACAGAGGCTCGTCTGAAGAGAGGGCTAGCTAGGCTGAGACGTGAGCGTGAGGAGCCAGGAAATATTTCACACGCAGTATTTCAGGCTGAGGCAAGAGCAGATGTCCAGAAACAGGAACCGCTTGGCTTGTTTAATTGCTGGGAGGAGGCCAATGAGGCTGGAACGTACTGAGGAAGAGAATGATAAAAGGTGAAGTCATCAGGGTGGGCTCAGCTACAGCAGGTGTCGGACCTTATGGGATAAGGAAGGAGTTTGGATTGTACCTTAAGGTCATGGAAAACCAATGAGGGTTATGAGCAGAGCAGGAATGGAATGCAGTTCCTATTTTAAAGCCATCACTCTGTCTGTTGAGAGGAGAAATGATATAAAGTTAGTAGGAATGGTGTAGAGGACAAGATTTGGAGGCCACGACGGTGGACTTGAGTGAGAGATGAGGTCGACATGAGCTAGGGAATGACAGTGCATGTGGAGAAAGGGAGAGAATGCAGCTATAACTATTAAATGTGCCCCACCACCACCACCAAATGTCCGTAAAGCATTGGCTACTGCAAATTTAGAACCAGCTTTTAACGGTTGGACTTTTCAGAGCCTTTAAAATGAAAGAGTTCCTTTAAAATGAAAATGTTCATTGTAAATCTCTAGTAAAATATTTTTCCCCAGAGCCCCTCCAATGATTCATGTTTCAGTGGGCATTAATAGTTGAAGCGTCCCCTGTTTTGACGACTCTGGCATTGGCCTCAGTGGTCGAGAAGGTTCTCTCTGTCCCACGTCAGAATAAGTGCAGAGCCAGGCAGCCATCTTTTCCCGGCTAACATTGGGCCAACCTTGGGAGCTTGATACCAGGAGCACCTGTGACATGGACCGCTGGCCACAGACCGAAGCCAATTCAATGAAAGGTGCTTATGGACTAGATAAGTGAAGAACCTGGGCGTTCTTTGGATTCCCTGAAGAGGTAAGACTAGGGACGCACGTGAGGTTCCAGTGTTGAGGCTATGAGACACGTTGCTACGCTCACCAAAGCCTGTTTTGTGGTTGCTGCCTCAACCTAAGTATTTAGTCAGTCTTGCTCGATGAAAGGAGACACTCATTTATAATTTGTGCTGTCACTGCTTCTGCTAAGCTTTTCCTGGGTGCCAAGGACAGAGGGGAGGCAGGGGCTTTCTACCTTGTTGCTTCACACCCTGCTGTGTGTGTGTGGCTTTCAGGATTTAACGCCACTGTGCCTCCGTTTTTTGTCGTGCAAAAATGGAAATAATAGCTCTCACCTCATGAAGTGTTTATGAGGATTAATGAAATCAATCAGGTAAAGAATGTAACGCAACATTAGCGACTATAATAGTTTGCAATTGTCAGTAGAAAGGAATGATGTGTTTTTCACCTCTGGTTTTGGTCAGATGCTAATAACTTGGCTGATTTCAGTTGCTGGAAACCCCAGACCCTCTCCTCGTTCCCACCCATTCCTTGCTGAGGGATTTATACACAGCTCTGCCTATTCAGGGTGGAATTTTGCAGGGAGTGATTTCTCTGGAAAATGGTCCTACCTCTAACTGCTTGTTAACTGAGAGAAAATCCCACCACCGGCATCTTGTTTAAACCTAAAAATACTGGAATGAAATTTTGTTGGGGGAGGGGAGCGGAATTTGATTGTTCCTTTATCATCAGCAAAATACATCCAAGACTATTGCATGCGAGGCAGGGCAACTTTGCACGAGCAGGTAGGGTTGGCAAAGACATCCTTCTGCCCTTCGGTGAGGCGTATACCCCCAGAAGTATAATGAAGCTTTTCAGGAGACTCTTCGGCTCTTTCTTTTTCCCTCATTTCATTATTACTGACTTAATAATATTCATTTTCTTTAAAAAAAAAAAAAGGGACATGTTTAGGAACCACCATCTTAACTTCTTTAATCTGACGATGACAAATAGAGAATCTGAAAAGGTCCGTCCAAAAACAGCTGGTCTGAGCACTTTCCCAAGGTGACTGCTGGACTTGAAAGTTCCGACATGAGAAATGGCGATCCGACTGAGGCCAGCCTGTGGGTCAGGGTGACTTAATTAAAGTCTTCCCGATGGCTGTCTGGGAGAACTAATGAGTTTGCTCTTATCAAGTTTACTCCCAGCACTTCCTGTGCTGCAGAATAGGAATTAATTAACTATCTTCTCTATAAATCTGATGAGGAAACCAAGTTCAAAAAGAGTGTATCCCGGGCTGGAAGGGTCTGGACAGAAGCGGAGAGACCAGCCTGCCGGATGTGAAGGAAGACTGTATGGTCTTGGGGTTTCCCGTCGGGCGCCACGCAGCTACTTTTTACAGGTTAGAGTAGTACGGCTCTCGTCAGCAAGTCAGACGCCAACAGCAAGGGTTTGTGATCACTTCTCGTTGGGAAAAGTGTACGCTGTTCCCTCCATGCTCCACGTACGGCTCTTCAAGTTCAGGCTTGACCGTAAGGCTTAGGGGAAGAGGAGGGAATACACTTATTCCATTTGTCTTACGATGTTAAACTTCCTTATGAAGCTTGTCTTACCAGAACGGTAGTAATTCTGAAAATGACCCCAGGCCTGTGAGGGAGCGCACGTGCCATGCCTTGATGTGGGTTTCCTGTGCCCACTCTGGCTGAGGAATGGGAAAGCATGCAGATGCCACATGGAAACTGTGCCTTTTAATTTATAAGTGTGGACATTGGCAGGTGCCGCAGTTAGTGTTGATATTTACATGTGCGTGTCTGAGTGACTTTTTAAAAAGAAATGTTAGGTTTCCTATAACATTAAAAAATCATCGGCATCTGCTTGGAACTTAATAAGGGAGATATATTTGTTATAAAATAGTGTGCGTACCACACTTTGGACAAAATCTACTTGCTGCTTCTCGAGCCTCTGTTTACAAGTATGTGTTTTCTACCAAGAGTTTAGTCAGTGGCTTCATTAACTCTTCCCATATCTGAGAAGAATAAAATTCTTAATTGTGTTGCAATGAAGTTTGTGATTAAATCAGGTACTTTAAAGCAGCGTAATGCTTTATTAATAGCTATGAATATCTGTAATAGGTTTATATAGGACAGAGTACAGACATGTATATGTGTGTGTGTGTTTATATGTTTGTATATATGTGTTTACATGTGTATATGTGCATGTGTTTATATGTGTATATATGTTTAGGTACACACACACATATCTGCTGGTCTTTTGTTTTTGTCTGTTTCTCTAGAAGGATGGAGGATCCATACAGACAGACAGCTTTTGCTGGTACGGTTGATCAGCTCTTCAGATTAGAGGGACTTAGTTATCTTAACCTTAGCAGACACTGAAAGGTCTGGAACCTGTGACCTCCACATTGAGGTCATTTACTGAGTAGAGATGCATAATGGAGAGTAATGAACTCAATCTTGCAGACATAGCAGAAGTGGACAAATATGTGATCAAGGAAGAGGGACTCTGGGGGGCCAGGGAGAATGAGAGCCCCGAGATGCCTGCTTGAAACAGTTTATCTGTTAGGGAATGATTAAGTGCCCGGCACTCATCCTTGGTTGTGTAAGTACTGATTTGGGCCACCCAAGAGAGGCTATCGACTTCTGTATTTGTTTGGAAACAAATGAACAAGTAATACCCTAAATACTTTTATGGAACAGTGGCTTTTTGCGTTCTATCCTGAAGCCAAAGTTCGTACTTAAAAGCCCTTGGTGGCTTGCCTCTTCTCAAGGGCCACTGCCTCAAAAGGTGAACCACAAGGCTTTGTCACCGGGCACCCGCCCACAACACCAGCCTCAGGTCCCTGCTCCCCACATGCGGCATTTTATTTCTGGCCTGTCTTCAGTGTGGTTCAGTTAACCTCACACACCTCCATCCCTTTTCTCGTAAGGCTCCCACTTGTGCTTACCTTCAAGCTCAAATCAGCTCCCATCTTCCCCGTGGTGAGCTGTGGCCCCACTGTGTGCATCCTGTTGCCTTGTATAGTATCTTTTCCATAAAGTCTCTCTCTTAAGAATTATATTAAAATGGTTTCTGTTTTTGTAGGGAAAGTCCCTTGTCTTACTCTCTTTCGGTCTCCAGCCCTTAACACAGTATGTGGCACCTGATGGGTGTTTAGTAAGCATTCTTTGCACAGAACTATGGAAACCTGCATTGTTGTAGCATTTCTTTGAGTGGTTAGTAAGTGATTTTCACTGCGTTTGGCCCCTCCCACCCCTTGATGAGGAGCAGAAAAGCTGTTATACTAAACTACCATTTACTGAGCATCAGCCAAGAACCGGGTTGTGTGCTGGGTGCTTTACATGCGTTAACGCTCCCCGAGTGGCCAAAACGGTCTCACCATTCTTCGTCACTACGCTTTCCAACCAAGACAACTAAGGCGCTCCCAACGCTTGAGGAGCACACCCGGGATCCTCAGCTGGCATGTAAGCAGGCTGTGCGCTCCTTCACTCCACCGCCCTGGGAAACTACCCCTGTGCGTGCTGCCACTTCTGATCCCGCACAGTTCCCTGCCTGTGCCCTGGAGCCACTCCCATTTCCTCTTTCCCATTTGCCTACTAAACCCTGAGCAGACCTGGGAGCAAAAGCCCTGTGGATGTCAGTGACAAGGGCGGGGTTCCAGAGTTGAAGGCTGATGTTTTAAGTGTGCGCTCAGTTCAGGTTGTATTGATTTCTCCCCTCTCCATTTTGTTACAGCCAAGTGCTCCCGGCAGAAATGTAGGAAAACAGGCTCGCAGAGCTGCTGCTGGGCCCGGCAGGTCACAGGTCACTGCACTGCTGTGTGGGGAACATTAGCCAAATGACAGAGGCTCAACGAGAGAACTCTAAGTGACTACAGTCAGATGCTGGTGCCACTCCACACATGTTACTTATTACCTTGCCAGCCCGCACTCAGTCTGGCTTGCCTCTAGGACAATGGTGTTAGTCACCCAGGCCTTCTGCAGGCCCAGAACGCCTTGACCACAACAATCAGACTGCATGGTAGTTTCTTGCCTGCATGTGTTATGAATTTCTTAAACACAAGGATTGGGTCTCATGCATCCATTTATTCATTGATCCAAGTCACAATTATTAAACACATGTTGGGCTTCAAGTTCTGTGCCTGACTTTGGATAGAAGGAGATGAATAAAATGGGTTACACAAGAACTCTGTCCCCAAAGAGTTTGCAGACAACAACTCATAAATGGTTATGAGAACTCTTAGGTGTTGGATTCATCCCTGTTGCGCAAAATCTTGGGATAATAAGAGTCTGAGCACTTCCTGAGTGTGCTGCGAGCCTGGAACTGTACTAAGTGCTTTAGATTCGTTCTCTTATTTAATTCTCACAACTGCTTTATATGGAGCTAATAGTATTATTAGCCCCACTTAATAGATGGGGAAAACTGAATCCACTAGGAAATGTGTGAGTGAATTCAGAAAGAGCTATCCAGCTCACATTGTTCAGAACTTTTCATGATCTCTTAAAATCTTGCATACGAAAGATCATTCGATATCCTGTCTCAAATTGTTCTTGTGTCTTAACCAACATCATTAACCTTTTTTTTCTTTAACATTTTATCCATTTGAGGAATTCTGCCAGTCCCAAGAGCATTTCGTATGAAATCATACCATTCCATTATATGTTTAAGTAGCCATTTGGAGCGAGAGCTGTTTAAGAGCCATCAGCCTAAGATGTCTTTAGGTTGGAAGGTTTAGGGCCCTAGATAAGCGGAAAATGCATTGCTCGTCAGCTTCTCCTCCATCCCTGCCCTGCCGTAGGTCCAACACCACCTCTTCGCAGAGAGCTCGGAGCACTGCGCTGTTTGACACATGTCTTAGATCGCTGATTCGTTCCCACTTTCTTCTCCCTCATCCAGCCAGGGAAATACGAGCATTAACTATTACGCATCGAACGTTCATTGCACACCAGCCATCGTGCTAGAGGCCTTAAGTACATGTTCTCATTACTTGTCATTATTACTGCCCATGTTATGGATGGGACAGCTGAGGTTCAGAGAGAGGCTGGGCATGGCCAAACTTTGAACCCAGATAGTCTGGGGGCAGAGGCCAGGCTCATAGCTACTACCCCCCAAATAGCTTCATGAGTCCCTATGGCAGACTTCAACAGTAATTCTTTAAGCATGTGTGTTAAGGGCAGGAGGAGTGAAGTTTAGAGAGTCCCCACGGCAAGGTGTGCCCGATACATCCCTCGCTCACAAAGTGACGGTAAGTGTGCTGACTGTACAGACAGTTTCCAGTGCAGCTGAAGTTCTGAGAGCTCTCCTGACCCCTCTGACCCCTCAGTCTCATATTCCGCTAAGCCCAGAGCACCTTAGTTTAAATGCTTAGATGACAGTTCATCGTGTTTTATTGCCTCACATCATCCGCATGGGTATCTTGCCTCTCCTTTCTAATTAGATTAGATTAGAGAGTTCATTTCATCCCGGATAGCAGTGGCCTAGCCCATTGTGGGCACATGGACACTTAGTAAATGCCACTTGTTTGCCTACAGAGGGACAGGATAGCTTATGGGAGTGTGGAGGCAGTTAGACTCAGTTTCCTACTTATTAGCTGTGCAACCCAGGGAAAATACAGTCCCTGTACTTCATCTGCAAAATAGAGATAAAACAATACCTTATTGGGTTGTTGGGACTATTGAGAAGATACATATAAAGCACTTGGCATAGTTCCTGGAGCATAATAAGCACTCAATAAATAGTAATTATTGATGTTATTGTTGCTGCAGAGTAGCTGACTTCATTGGGTGTTTGCTGTGTTCCCTGCTGTGCTAAATGCTTTGGATGCAATTATCGCATTTAATTTTTACCTAATATAGAAAAGGTTTGTCAGCTTCCAAAAACATACCTTTCCTCTTTTTACCCCAAAGCTATTTAAGAACGGTGGCTGCTCTCACAGACTTTGGGGTCATGTTGCAGACCAGCCAGGTACAGATACGGTATTGTGACACACTGCTGGTATGTCATAGTAATTGTTAGATTTATCATAATAATTAACTACTAACAACAGCTAACTCGCTGGAGTTGACAAATGTTTTGTGTTTTTATACAAATTTACGTGGATCCAAGATCATTGGGCTAGTCGGTCCCTCTCAGTTCTGTCCTTGTGCCCTCTCTCAAGTGAAGGAGAAAGGCAAGGCAAGAGAGATGGGTTTGCCAATCAGAGCATCCATGCGCACATGTCGTTAACGTGCGTTGCTGTGCAAAATCGGGCAAGAGTCAGTGGTCCGGACACTACGCGTGACATTAACTCCTTAAGGACCCTAAGACACTTACAAGGCGGATAGAGCAGAAGCTCTGTTACTCAGTGTGATCTAGGCCAGTATGAAATGTAAGTTCTCCATGTACTTAATGGAGAAGTTAGAGCGGGTTGGGTTGCAAAAGCCTTGCCCTATGAATTGTGTGTTGTTGTTGTTTTTTAACCAATCTGGTGCTGCATTATAAGCCAAGAGTTTTCGGCTATAGTGTAAAAAGTGTGCTTTGCTAATTGAGAAAGCGATCTTGCTGAGCACAGAGCATCTGTAGGGAAGTCAAACTGCTCTGTCCAACACTACAGTGGCGGTGGGTACGTGTCGTTATATGTTTGTCGAGGCCTGTGGAGAATACCCCACCGAGGGTGAACCCTCGTGTGAACTGTGGACTTTGGGTGATGATGCTGTGCGCACGTAGGGTGATCAGTCATAACTCATGTACCGCTCTGGTGGGGATGTAAGTAACTGGGTGAGCTACACGTGAATGGGGTTAGGGAGTACGCGAGAAATCTTTTTACCTTCTGTTCAATTTTTCTATAAACCTAACACCGCTCTAAAAAATAAAGTCTATTTTTAAAAAAACAAACAAACAGGAATCCTGTCCAGCTAAACAAATATGTTTTCAATATCTGTTATCTGCGAGATAATAGAATAGATTCAGGGGACACTAAAATAATTTATGTGTGTCCTCAGGGAGAAAAATGAGTCCATATCCTACGTGAACTAAAGTCTAGGAAGAGAGATAAGCAAAAATACAAGCTGCAAAAATATTAATGAAGGTTGTATGAAGAGGCATACTGAGGATGTTGGGGGTGGAAAGGAGGGGAAAGGATGGGGATGCATCTCATTGGACCTGGGATGTGGAGGTGATGATGCCTGAGCAGGGCCTTGAAGAATGAGTAGGAGTTTTCCAAGCCCATGAGGAGGTAGAGTGAGGGTGTTTGTCAGTGATAGAATAGAATGGACATGATTCTGTCGCTTGTTAGCTAAGTCTAAATGTGTCACTAAGGTCCCTTTAAACTCAGTTTTTTGCAGTGGATGAATCCCCGCCCCCCTTTTTTTTTAGTGTAATGAAGTTGGCTTAATTAATGTTTGTTTCAGTAATCTTTGCATAAAAGGTGAGGTCGAAGAGAAGCATATTACTTATTATCATAGCTTTACCAGCATCTGATCACATAAGCAAAATTCCCTGAAAGGTCATTTCTAAGAAGCAGTATTAGTCTGGCGGCTCGTAAGCCGTATGTGACTTCCTGGAACAATGCAGTAGCAAGGGAAAAGAAAATGACATCAACGTGGAGATAATAATGAATTTAAATCATAAGCCTTATTGCCTTACTGCAGCTGCTGAGGATGAGACAAGCTGGGAGCTTCTAAACTTAACTCTGCGACTGCCTGGAAGCTTCTAATTAAAAGTTTTCAAATAAAATCAATACATTTTGACAGATAAAAGAGCAGATGGTTTAAGGAAGAAAAGTGAGAGGCTATATTAGGAAAGCATTGGGTTTAACGAGAAAAGCATTCATGTAGGTGAAAGCAGGGATGGCATGTGGACAGATTTAAGAGACTGGAGAGGCAGGGTTAGGTCCTGTTTCGCCATACATTTCGTGAAGTTTTAGTTTGCGGCACAACTAAACCTGTCCTGTGTGTTGCTCAGAAACCTGTGAAATGGGAGTGATTGTCTCTGCTTCCACAAAGGGGTGTGCGTCTGTTTCCCTCGAGTGGCTTTGTTCTTGTTTTTCTTCCTTCTATCTTTCATTCAACATGTGTGTGTTGAGCACCTACTGGGTACTGGTACTTTGCTCGATGCCATTGATTCAGGGTGGGCAAAAATCAGAGGGAGTATTTTGTCTCTCATGGAGCCAGCTTAGTGCAGAACTCTTTCATTGGGTACTTGGCTAATTAAATACAGCAAATGCAAATATTTAAACATTTTTAAATGCTAAGAAAACATTCAATGTTATTTGATGATGATGATAATGCCATATTTGTATTTAATTAATTTGTTAAAAATCTCTGACATAAATTGCATTTAATCCTCATGACAACTCTTTGAGGTAGATGTTGGTGACCCTGGAGTTCACAGGGAAGATGTGCAGGGTGAGAGACTAAGGGACAGTGGGGGAGAGGAAGGCTGGGTACGTTGGCCATGGTCAAGCGTTACGTCAACTTTTAACCAAAATAAAACTGAAATTCAGAGGACAGGGGTGCTTGCCCAGAGTCACCAAGTTGGTTCATGGCAGAGTCAGGACTTGAACCCAGCTTCTCCGAGGCTAGTCTGCATGTTCTTTCACTGCAGCAGGTTGAAGCTTTGGGGCAGTCATTTGGAATTTCAGTCACCCGACCATTCTCCAAAGAGAATGCTCGCGTGAACAATTTCAGAAAATGCTGACATCGCTGATTTATCATGGAGAGCTGGGGGCCACCTAGCAGGCAGAAATACTGCACAAACAGAGCTATGAGGTGGGCAAAACAAACTGTGGAATAGTATCATGGTGCCAGTCCTTTATACACATCTGTTCAGCCATCACTGGGACCTCCATGTCCTTCCTTGAGCATTCTCGTTTGGATGTCAGTCTGCCCGCGCTGACCCAGCTTCAGTCGAGCGTGTGGGAGGGCCCTGTTTTACCTTGACACCTGGTGAACAATGGAAGCGAGACTCGATAGGTCACCTTGGCCTTCACAAGCCAAGGCGAGGTTAGGGCAAAGGCGTCCGCTTGGGTGCAGATCAGGTCGTAGTTATTTCAGGCACTTTCTTGCTGCCTTGTTCCACAGGATAATCTAAGAACCATGGCCATTTAGGATACAGGAAATATTCTGACATTCCCTCCCCTGTATCGCACCTGTATGCAGATTCCAGAGATCCGCACGTTAAATTTGGGACACTCAGGGGAAGATCGGGAATGGCCCCCGTGTAAGACATACCACCATTAGTGAAACCACCTGTGTTTTGCAGACACCCTGCATGTCTAAAAGCAATACCCTCCTCCAGGTCACCCCAAGTGGAGCGCGCATCTCTGCTTCTGCCCCTCTTGCCTGTGAACCCCAGTGGCACTCGGTACTTTTCTGCGGGCATGTGTGTCTCTTCGATTATTATGTTCCTGCTCTAATCACTCCATTCCGCAATCCTCACCCCACATGACAGCCAGTACTATCTGTAGATAAATGTGTATGTGTATGTGATAGATATTTATATATACGAAACGAGTATATATATTAAATTCGTACTAAGGATCATAAATTTTTTTAAAACCACGTTTGCTTCCCTGCCCCAAATCCTTCCACGGGTTCTCTTTACACACAGGATGAAACCATAACGCTTGACCATGGCCAACGTCCCCAACCTTCCTCTCCCCCGTTGTCCGTTTCGTCTCTCACCCTTTCCCACCAAGCCCTTTCCTCCTTCTTGGCCCTCACTCATCTGTTTGATTATGATCAACCTCGTTTTTCAGATGAGAAAAATTGAGAAGTTAAAGAACTTTAAATCTGCAACAGATGAATTGCTCGAAACTCTGCAGCTAGAAGACAACAGCCAGAATTCAAGCGCAGGCCTCCAGGCTCTAGAGCCCCTGCAGTCACGTCTAGCCTTCCTGCCCTCCTGCAGCAGAGAGTCACAGGCGCTTGGATTCACGGAAGGGACGTTGGACCACACTGCTGCATGGGGAAATTAACCGCGCTCACCCCTGCTGCGATGTGCTCTTTCCCAGCCTGGGGAGGCTAGCGCAAGCTTCATTTCTTTAGGGAGTCCCTGTGAAAGGAAAGCCAGAGTCATCTTTGCAGATGCTGGGATTGAAAGAATCATTGTCCCCTCATGAGAAAGCATAATTAAGAGTCTCTCCGCCCGCTAAATGAGGCAGTGAACGCTAACACACTTTGTTGAGTGTAAAACGCTCTATAAATGTTAGTTATTCTTATTTTCGAGCTGCATGGGGCAGTGGCTTATGTTATAGAGCTGCTGGTTAGAATGTGTCAGAAGTACGTGCACCCAGTAGTCAAGGAAAGGAAAGGTCTCCGGTTTCTTACCTCCCATCACCCGGAAAACTAAGCAGAAATCCATTCTTCTCCTGTGTTTCCAAAATCCAGGGTCAGAGATGTGCAAATTTAAATATGTGGGCTGCTTGCTTTTAAATGATACATGAAAGGGATTTTTGAAATGAATGTGCTGTGATTGAATTTCTGGCCAGTCACCCAGAAGGCATTTTGCACTAAGCCCTGGACCCAGTTCCACTGCAAATGCATGAAGCTGCGGTGCCTGCAGCCCGCCCAGCCACAGCGGGGGACAGGGTCCTTGCTTCGCCACCTTCACCCAGGCTCCAAGTGGAAAAACAAATTAGCACAAGCCTGAAATGAATCCAGTACAAAGTTACTTTCAAAAATTCCCTTTCCTGACAACAGAACCTCTTTGATTTGAAAGTACTTGATAAGACCAGCAGTGCATTAATACATAACTTGGCTTTTTCAAAGGGGATACCTTTGTCACTTTCAAAAGAATTTTGCTACTCTTTGGAACTAAGGATACTGCTAATCTGGTGTTGTGCAAATAAAGGTCTCTTTGACCTGCCTTAACCAATAGATAAGACACATGAGTAAAAATAATCACTTATTGTAAATGACTTGTGCTGAGGTTATTTTTAAGGAAAAACTGACAGGAGTTGGCTTTCTTAAATAAGCTGAAGAGCATCACTAATCACATTGTTTATTATTAAACAAGTTTGCTAAGCAACCTTGTTCCTTGGAGATGATCAAAGGTAAGCGTCAGCCTTATCTGAGATACCATGAAATTTCAAAGGAGTGGAATTTTAAGTTATATTTCCTCCCGTTTAGTGTTTTTTAAATTATGTCAGTAATGCGTTTATGAAGTCTTGTACAACAGAAATAGAGGCAGAGCACATAAAGCTAATTTCACCTTCACTCCCCCCACCCCACTCCTCAGAGGCAACTATTATAGTCACTTTGTTACATCTCCCTTCAGACCTTTCTCTACACATTTGTCTCTGTGTAGGCATTAGAGCTTTAATATTTACGTATCTATAAATGTATACTAGTTGCTGGTTGCTGTTACAAGACTTAGTGGTTTGAAATCACAAACCTTTATTACCTCACATATTTTCTGGGCATTGGAACCTATGGGCGGGCTATCCCGGAGGGTCCTGGCTTATGGTCTTTCAGGAACTGGCGGTCAAAACGTAAGATGACTGCAGTCATCTGGGAACTGGATAGGGCGGGGGGATCGCCATCTCTCATGACTCACGCACACGGCTGTGGGTTGGAGTACTCGGTCCCTCGCTGGCAGGAGGCCGCCACGTGGGCTTCTGCACAGGGCTCCTTGGGAGTCCTGACAGTGTGGCAGCTGGCCTGCTCTAGAGCAAGTGATGAGGGAGCGAGGGAGCGAAAGAGAGAGGTCAAAGAGGAAACCACAAGGCCTTTTTATGATCCAGCCTTAGGAGGGACACGTCGCCATTCCTGCCATATTTGTGCACCGAAATGAGTCACTGGGCCTGGCCCTCATTCAAGTGGAGGTTAATCGAGCTCCAGCCGCTAAAGGAAGGGCTAGGAAAAATTTTCTGACACATCTTACGGCACACTGCACATACAGCTCTGCCATTTTCTTTTTGCACTTAATCTGTCTCATCTTGGACAGATTATTGTTTGTACTGGCTTATTCTTTAACTGCTGCGTACTATTCCACTGCCTACTTAATCATTTTCTCTTGACAGATAGAGTTTGAGGTTGAGCTCTGATTTGCACTCCTGCAGATAACCTAGTGATGGGGGACCTTGTGTGTCTCTAGCATGTGTACCAGGGATTCTCTAATGAAAATGCACGGAGGTGGAATGGCTGAGTCGAAGGGTCTGCTTATCATAACAGTTAGCGTCAAATTGCTCTCCAAAACGGCTCTTCTAATTTCCAGCCGTTCACTCACCCCTCCCCTGACGCTGAGGGGGCCTGTGCTAGATCCTTCCTTCTTAGGCAAAATACCTCAGGGGACTTGCGCATTATTTGGGCCCTTTTCAAGTCTGGGTTTGCGAGAGGCCTCAGAATGATCCCTTTGGACACCCACTTCACTCATGACTGCACACTCTCTCCTTCAACTCTGCTTGATTTAAGCAAAAAATCTAGGCGCTCATCCCGCCCGGAGATGGGGAGGCTTAACTGCTGTTTACAAAGGACTCAGCTTCAGCTTCTCAGGTACAAGGTGCCCCTGGAGAGAGCCAGGTCGATTCGTGTTCATTCAAAACCACTTCCTCTGCTGCAGGAGCAGCTGAGGAACCACATACATGAGTCCAGCACATGGCTTCCAGTGCAAAAGAGAATGTGCCATTTTAGTGGCAGCCATTCCTGGGCCTCGGCTCTGCCTTCCCATTGTAAGGGATTGATGCATAAAATCGCTGAACCCTCAGGGCCCTCCCACTATATAACGTACCCTTACTTTAAAATCAGCGTCCAGACTGACTTTCTTTCATTCAAGCTGCCGACGTGTCCGTGGCTGGCAAGAATCGTGAATAGTAGCTAGCAACCCTGAGACAGCTGAACTACACAAAAGGATTGGCCTCATTTCTTTCTATTTATTTACTGTGCCCATCGCCGAGTGAGAATGTTTGGCCAGACCCAAAGCAGTGTCATGGAGGCAACCTTCATTCATTCATTCAACATCTATTTATTGAGCACCTGCCATGCGTGAGGTGCTGCGCTGTTTGGTATGTTTGTGAGGGAAGAGTATTAGCATGATCACTACCGTCAAGAATTGGAAACTGAATGGTAACTATTACTAAACATTCAGCCCTTCTTGCAGACCAGGTGCTGTGCTAAGCTGCTCATAGACGTTAAGAGTTTTCCTTCTCACAGCAGCTCTGATAAATAGGTAGCATTGCCGTTTGCAGACGGGTCATGATACATGCAGAAGCCTGGTTCTGTCATGAGCCAGCTGCTGATCTTCGAGTTCTGAACCCAGCCAAGTCCCAGCACCTGAAAAGGCTAGACTAGTCCAGCTTTTGCCAAAACATGTTTCTTCTCGCAAAAAGCACCATGCGGTTGGGATCTATCAGCACATAGCCTGCTCAGAGGCCCGCAGTGGCGACTCCTGTGGACCGGGGCCCGGGGCGCTTGCCTTGAGTTCCCTGACAGGGCTGTATCCCCAGATCCCACGCTCTCCAGGCCCTCTCCACCTTCCCGCGGGACTCGGCGCAGCGGAAGTCTGTGTTTGTGAGATTGTTTACTGCGGCTCCACCAGGGTGCTCTAAGCTCCATGAGGGTGTGGACTGTGCTTTTTCCGCTCGGTTCTGTTTCCCCAGAGCCTGGCACAGAGCTTGAACTAGATAATCAATATTATTTAGTCCACTAACTAATTGCTTGGTTAAAGGCTCTAAAAAGAACCACAGGGAGCAACTTGGAGACTTGTTTAACTAGTCTCACGCTCTGCAAGCCTCACTCAACAACATTTATTTGACTGTATCTTATGGATCAGGTGCTGAATTGGCTCTGAGGATGTAGCAATATACTAAGTAGACATGGTCCTCTTGGGGCTTGCATTCCAGGGGTGGCGGGGGGGGGGACCAGGTTATCAATTAGTCAAATAAAACAAAGAAGATAATTACGGATATTTGTACGTCTTAAGAAATAAAATTAAACCAATAGCTGCTAACAGGATGAGGGGTGGTCAGGAAAGGCCCCTCCAAAGAGGAGACATTGTCCTAAGACCTAAGTCATAATAGGGAGCTAGCCTTGTACTGTCGTAAGCACAGAATTTTCTTGATCTCAGTAAATGTGTTAGTTGCTCAGGGCAAAACCCTTGGAGTCATCCTTGACTTCTTTTTTTGTACTCCTGTCACATCTGTCTTTAGAGTATTTCACGTTGGTCAGCTTCTCCCCACCCTCACTGCTACTGCACTAGTCCAAGCCACCACCACCTCTCACCTGGACTATTATAATAACCTCCTCGCAGGTTTCTCCGCTTCCATGTCTTCACTCGCTACCTGCTCTTTTAAGTCAGATCAGGTTAGTTCCCTGCTCGAATCTTTCAGGGGCTTCTCCTTACACTGAGGAGGGTAAAGTCTAATGTGAACCAGGCTTACACCGTCTCCCATCTCCAACCCCATTTTCTACCCCTCTTCCGCCCCAGGCACACTGTCTTACTTTCTATTCCACAGATAGGCCAAACATGTTCCTACCCTAGTCTCTTTGCACTTGCATTTCTCTCTTGCTGGAAGGCTCTTCCTCTCATATGTCTGTGGTCGGCTCCATCACTTCATTCAGGTTCTGTTCAAATGTTAGCCAGAAGCTTTCCCCCATCGAAATGGCAGTCGCCATCGTTCCCTATGCCTCAGCCGTGTCTAACTTTTCTTCATAGAATTCCTCACACCAGGCATCCATATGTGTCTGTCTCCTCTGCTATTAGAATATAAACTCCGTGAAGGTGGGAGTTGAGTCAGCCTTGTTCACTGTTGTAATCCCAACACCTGGAATAGTGGTCCTCAACTGGCATTGCTTGGATGGATGGATGGATGGATGGATGACAAAGTGCAAAGAACTTAAGTCTTGATGTGTTGGAAAACAGAGGAAAGGAGTGGGGAGAGAGAAGAGGAGGCCAGAGAGGCAAGCTGGGGTCAGACTGCATAGGACCTTGTAAGTGATTTTAAGAATGTCAGAATTATTCTAAGAGTATCCAGGAGCTGTTCACCACTGGAAAGCTTTTGCTTTATAATTCCTCCTAACAAGTGACATGACATTTGGAGAAACATTGAACTATATGACCTCTGCTAGATTACTTTCTGTGATGCCCAGAAAGAGCTTTGCACTGCTCTTTGATCCTATCAGTATTTGCTCGAGATGCTGCAGATGGAATAGCACATACTGAATCAGCTACTTTGAGTTGCTGTATAAATTCACTTCCCTGGGGAGCCATCTCTGACCTCCCAAAGCGGAGTTCAGGATCCTCCCACGTGCTCCTGCAGCTCCCGCTGATGCCAGAGCATGCAGTACTGATTCGTGATGTCTGTCGCTTCCCCTGGAGTGTAAGCTCCTTGGGGCTGGGGACCTTTGCCTCTTGCCTCCTCTAACTCAGAAACCACAGAGAGGTTGCTGGTCATCCGGATCCAGCCCACCAAGGTGTGTGTTTCGTGTCTGTTAATTCGAAGTAGCTACCAACAGTTTAGGTATTTTTAAATGAATTTCTGCTTGCAGTTGGAAGTTTATAAGACGTGGTTATGCTGTTCCCATGGTCTCAGCAACGGAAAGAACTGCTATTCTGTAAACAGGGGCCATCTGTTCTCCAGCAAGCCACGCTCCCCACTGCTCCCTATTACTTTCTGGTGCTGAAGTTAAGGGTTTCTTGTCATTTGACATCTGATTGAGTTATTGTTTTCTTATAGTAGAGAAAGAGAATTCTGTATTCAATTTGTCATCAGAGAAGGCTACATGTTAAATCTGGTACATGGAGCCCCTTTGGGGCAATTGAATTTGTGACCCTTGTCTGAAAATAAGCAAGTGTTGTATTTGGTGTTTAAAAGCATTGGCTCTGACTACTCAATAGAGTAAAGGTGTTAATTTGCCCCAAATTGATATATAGATTTAATACACTTCCTGTCAAAATGACACTAAGATTTTTTTGTAGATACAGACAAGATCATTCAAAAATTTATATAGAAAGTCAAAGAAACTATAATAGCTAACAGGATTTTTAAAAAGAATAATAAAGTGAAAGGAAGCAATCTATTTAATTTCAACATTTATTATACAGCTACAGTCATTAAGATTGTGTGATATTAACAGAGGGAGAGACTCCTCTCAGTGGAACAGAAAAAGGAGTCTAGACACAGACCCACACAAACATGTCCAAATGGTTGTATTTTTGTTTACTTGTTATCAAGTTTATTGGGGTGACATTGCTTAATAAGACGATAGAGGTTTCAAGTGTACGTTTCCGTGATACATGATCTGTACATTGCATTCTGTGCCCGCCATTCAAAGGCATCTTCCATCACCGTATATTTGGCCCCCTTTATCTTTTATGACCCTCCCACCCCCAACTGATTTTTGACAAAAGTACAAAAGCAATTTAATGGAGGAAGGACAACATTTTCATCAAATGTTACTGAGTAACCACACATCTCTAGAGAAAACATGAACTTTGATCTAAGTCTCACAATTTATACAAAAATTAACTCTACATGGATCAGACTTAAATGTAAATTGTAAAGCTATAAACTTTTGAGGAAAAAAAATAGCAGAAGATGTTTAGGTTCTGGGCTAGGCAAAAAATTCTTACACTTGATTCCAAAACACAACCCATAAAAGGAAAATTAGGTAAATTGACTCATCACAATTAAAACTATTTGCTTTGCAGAAGACCCTGTTAAGGGAGGATGAAATGATAAACCACAGGCTAGATAAATATTTCTAATCCACATATCAGACAAAGACTAGTCTCTAGAATATATAAAGAACCCTCAAAACTTCGCATAAAAAATAAATTAGAAAATGGGCAAAAAACATGAAGAGATATTTCACCAGAGAGGACATACAGATAGCAAATAAACACATCAAAAGGTATTCAATATTATTAGCTATTAGGGAAATGCAAATTAAAGTTACAATGAGATACCGCCACAAACCTGTCACAGTGACTAAAAGAAAAAATAGTGACAACACCAAACGCTGGTGAGGATGCAGAGAAATTCGATCACATATATTATTGGTGAGAATATTAAATGGCACACCCACTCTGGAAAACAATTTGGCAATTTCCTTAAAAACTAACCATATGGCCCAAGAACTGCATTTCTTGGCATTTATCTTAGGAAAGTAAAAACTGAAGCTCACAAAAACCTGCACACGAACCTACGTGCAGTGTTTATGGCAGCACTACTCACAATTGCCAAAAGCTGGAAATAGCCCAGGTGTCTTTCAGTGAGTGAATGGGTAAACTGTGGTACGCCCACACCATGAAATATGACTCAGCAGTAAAAAGGAATGAACTATCGATACACTCGACAGTCTGCATGAATCCCCAGAAAATTACGTTGAGTGAAAAGTGCCAATCCCCAAAGCTTACGTACTCATGATGCACTTCTCCTTAACCCTCTGCAACCTAATCTGTTCTCCGTTTCTGTAATTTTCCCCTTTCAAGACTGTCATATAAGTGAGGACTTCATTAGTCGCTGTGAGGGGTTGATGGGGACGGGTGTTGCGGGGGAAAGTAGCTAGGCTATAAAGAGGCAATACGAGGGATTCTTGAAATGATTGAAATGTCTGTATTGTGACTGTATCAACATCAGTGTCCTGGTTGTGATATTACACCATAGGTTTTTGCAGAATATTACCGTTTGGGGGAACTGGGTGAAGGGTCCATAGGAACTCTCTGTATTATTTCTTAAAACTGCATGTGACTCCGCAGTGATCTCACAAGTAAAAGTTTAACTAAAAATATATATTGGCCTTGGAAATCAGACAGCCTTGGACTGAAATCCCCGCTCTGCCGCTTAGTAGCTGAGTAGCCCTGAGTGGCCTCCCTGAGCCTCGATTTCCTCATCTGAGAAAGTGGGGATTATACAAGGCCCCCTCGTGCAGTTTAGGAGAGTAGATGCGGCCTGGCAGCAGCAGCGGTGAAGAGCCGGCCAGAGCCTGGCCGGTGGCTAAGAGCCCAGTGAGCGGGAACCGCTGTCCTCACTGCCATGGCTGCTGGTGGAGCACACAGAGCCAGGGTGGGCCCTGGGACGCCCCCGGTGAGCCAGGATCCGTGCGGAGCCACGGTTCCCCAGCCACCTCGGCCACGTCACCCTTAGGGTTGCAGCAGGTTTTTTTTTTCATCTTACCTCTGGGCCAAAGGAAACACATAACACGTCTGTTTATTGTAAGTATGTACACCCTAACAACTTAGTAACTGGGAAAAAAAAAAAAAAGAGTACACTTAAATGGAAAGAAATCAAATTTTATTTCATTCTTAACTACGGTTAATTACAGTGAAACCCGAGCCCCCGTGGGGCTCTAGCTAGCATCCCAAACCTTGCAATCAGATTGGATACTGTCACCCTCATTGTCTGTCCCACCTTGACTTCAAGGCACTATTCGCTTTACATCACATTAACTGCCAAAACGAAGATGCAGTGGTGCAAGAGGGAATGATGTGGACATGCTGAGTTCCCTGGTGCTAGAGCTCCCAGTAGCTGACAGACGTTGAATCTTGCTGTTTTTCCTTCAAATTTTAAAACACCCTGCAGCACCGCTGTGAGTTTGCCACGGCACTATGGGGCATGTTGGTGCAGAGATTGGGAACTGAGGGTATAACGGTCCATTTGGGCCTCTGTCAAAGCAGAACAGAGTAGAACCTATTGGGACCTTCCCGGTTGGAATGTCCACCTGCTGCCAGATGTACTCGTGGCCCCTGAATGGTCTCAGAGCCAAACCGCCCACCTTTGGGGGACAAGAGTCATTTCCTCCGGCTCAGCCAAGGCAGAGGAGATAATTAGATGTGGATGTTGGATTGTTAAGATACTCTCTATTTTGGATGCATTATTTCTTATGCAAGGCTCACACCAGAGACAGTAAGCAATTTGGAAGCTCCTCTTCCTCTAAAATTCTACAATAAGTGCTTAGACAACAAGCACAGTCCTAGATACTGGGGTCACAGAAATAAGTCAGGCCTGGTCCCCAGCCCCTGAGCAATGGTCCTTCCGCAGATGGCAGGCAGCTTTATGGGAAAAGCAAGTTATTGAAGTCAAGGGACCTGCATTTTGAGTCTGGATTCTGCCATGTGAACTTGTTAGTTCAGCCTCCCTGAGCCTCAGTTTCTCCATATCTGCAAATTGGGAGTTCAGATACCCGCATAGCACCTTCATCTCACAGGATCTAACGAGGCAAACACATGGAAACTCAGAACGTGATGACCACAAAGTAAGCATTTGTCTTTGCAACCTTTTTAATCACTGATTATCAACCCAGGCAATGTTGCCCAAGGGTGAAAAGAAATCCAAACACCAAAATGTATTTCCCATGCTTCTCAGAAGAGGTGGGCATACCAGGAAGAGAGGGAAGAAAGAAAATTCCAGAAGATCTTGTAATGTCAGTGAGAAGCTTAGGAACTGAGCTGTACTGTCCCAGAAGTCTCATTCTTCATTTTCTTTTGCAGACTAGAGAATAAATGCTTTGAGAGCTAAATTGACCTGCTCATCCCACTGTTGCTTTTCCTCTCAAGTATATCACTTGAAAGAGATCAACTTCCTCCCCAGCCCCCCATTCTGGCTGTCACACAGGGGCTGTTTAGTCCCACAAGTGCTACTTGTGACATTTTAGTTTTTCACTCCCAGACCAAAAGCCGTTTCAAAGTCAAAGTTAATATTTCTTCACAGATGTTGTGTCATTCCAGGCACCAGTGATAGATGTTGCCTAGTTGAGGTGGATCTGACTGGGATCTCTCTCCAAGAAAGGGAGATAACAGGAGAGACCATAAGGCAGCTGTTAATTTCCCCCCTGAAAGTGAGGAGGCTAATGCACAGTGGTGGAAATCCGTTCTCCAGGTCCCCAGCCTAATGGTCTTGATTAACACGCTGCACGGCCATCACAGGTGTAGCGCATAATAGCTCTGTAAGGTTTTCATAGCCAGGCCAATTAAAACCTGTCATTGAGCCAGGAACTAGCAGTGTGTGCTTCACAATGCCAAAAGTCAAAACGAGTTCTCTAAATAATCATTGCTTGCATTTCTAGGACAATTTCTGGTTTTTAAGCACATCTGCATTTCCTTTATCTCATTTTTTCCCCCTGCTTTGGAAAGCAAGCCATTTAGCTGGGGGAACCGAAGTTCAGAGAGTCAGTGACTTTCCAAACTAAAGGACCCCAATAATTGTGCCAAACTGCTCATGATAGAGCTAAGTCCTTACAGCAATTTCTGCTGTCCAGATGGCGGTAACTAACATTTATTAATCACTTAACAGCTTACAGAATGCTATTGTATTTTATTTTCTTATTACATCTTTCCTGGCAGCTCTGTGAGCCAGGGCTTTATTTTCCCATTTGTATGCACAAAAGCCCCTCAAAACCTTAGACTCTTACTTGAAATCCTGCACCTTATTTTAGAGTTGAGGGAGCTGTGGTTTTGGTGGCTACATGACTTGGTCAAGGGCCTACGGTTACCACCTGGTAGAATCAGGGAGGACAAGAACCCAGGCCTGCTTGGCGCCCATGTTTTTCACCCATCATTCCGCGCTCTGTCGTGTCTCTAGTGCAAGGCGCATTTTAGAGTCGTGGGCAAATAAGCGATGCAGCCCACACAAAGCTGAATGACATGGGTGTCTCCTCTCGGCACAGCGCCCGGCTTTCAATAACTGAAGGGTTTGGGTCAGCAATTTATTTTCCTACTGAATTGGGAAAATGGACAGTTTATATTCCAAACCAAATATAAACTTGACCCCGGTTCCTTCACTGCCTGATCTCCTGGGTGCTGACCGTGTGTGTTTGATGAAGGTACTTTTTTCGGTTTACGGGCTGCCCACCAGAGGCCCGGCACTGCATTTAAAGGGCCCGAGTGTCTGTGGGTGGCCGAGAAAGCAGAGGATAAACATCTTACGGGCCAGGCAGGCTCAGAAGTGGATAGTCAGCCGGCCTAAAGGAGAAATGAGCTCTGAGCTCTTCGCCATCAAAGCTACAAACAATTTCTTGCAGTGACCTGGGCTGTTCTTTTTTTTCCTTAGCAGTGAGGAATGAGGAGGAATCCTCTCTGGCTCTTCTGGTGATTGTTTTAGGTTAGGGCTGAGCCCGGGTACCACTGACTTGCCTGGCTGGTTTCCCAGTGCTGCTGGTGCACACGGGCTGGTTCCCCGGTGACACATGTGAGGGTAGGAGTGGAATTTCACATTTCTCACTGCGGGAGGGGCGGTGCTTTCCACCCATTGTTCATTCTGAAAGCCTTCTTCAGTCCCAGCCTGGGGTTCTCGCTGGAGGAGGGCAGAGAAGGGAGTCTGTGTTCCCCGTGGTGCACTGAAGCTTAAGGGCCAGGTTCCTTTCATCTGCAGAGCCAAGAATCATGACTTCCTCAGGAGCGGACGGCTTCCATGGCGTCTTTGGCTGCGGACTATCTGGAGCTGCTCTGCCATTGCATCCCGAGATCTGGGGATACGGCTCAAGTAGCCAAGTTGATAACATCTCAACACAACTGACTTCCTTTATTTTAAAAATTGGAAGTGGGCGGAAATGTGGAAACAGCTTTATGTTCTGTGCTCTTTTATATATTGAAATAGTATAAAAAGGAAGAAGAAACAGGTATCTGTATGTAAATGCATAAGTATTTATTTATGAGCAAGTATGTATATCTGTATATAGACTTTTAAAATCTTCGCCATCTTTATAAAGACCTGTCCAGGCATGGTATGAATAAATCTATGCCTGCCTTAGCTTAATGCAGTTGAATTGATTTCTGCCTGCTAACCTGTGATTCCCTCTCAGTGGGAAAAGATCGATAAGATCAGTCAGGCCTATTTTTGAACGTCACCGGTCAGTCCTGGTTTTAATCTTGGAAATCCTGGCTACGCACCACTCAATGTGGAGGCAGAGTGATTGGCAGTGATATTTGCTCAATGATTTGTGGCCGTACTCGGGGCGCATTTTAACTTCCAACTTGGTGTTCAGTTCCTTCTTCTCTGGGCTTCCTAATTTGCTGTCTTTTTACTTCCTTGTGCTGCAGAGGGCCTGTTGGAAGGAAACTAGGGGAGAATCAACTTGCCAGGGAAGAGAATGGAAATAAGTTTTAAACAGAATCAGAAAAAGAAACAACAAAAAAATTAAAGCACTAAGGTGTTTGAGAATCCGAATTGGATTAGACTAGAGGAAGGAGGCATTTAGTCCAGAAGTTAAAATGCCGTCAGTCACTGGGCTAAAGTTAATACCAGTTCCTTCTCATCAGCATTCAGGAGCTACATCACCTTTTCCTTCTCTTGAAAAGGACCTCTCACATGTGTCGCAGCTGGGCATAGGCCTACACGTGATGCCTTCTGATAGCCTCATTTGATGGTTTTATAAATTTTTGGCAAAATCACATATGCAGGGGATGTATGAATCCTACATCATTTCCCAAACCTTTCAGTCCAGCATACATTGAAAACCCTATTAGAATGTCCTTTTGGTGGCAAAAGGGGAAGAAAAGTAATTTTCTCCCACTCACCCACTCATTTCCTACCAATCTTCCACCCATAAGCCTGTTAATAAAGAAGATTCAAAGATAATGTAAACAAAATGCATGGCACAGAACTTGGCTCATGTACGAGTTTACTAGAACTGCTGTAATAAAGTACTACGAGCTGAGTGGCCTAAACAACAGAAAGTTATTGTCTCACAGCTCTGGAGGCTAGAAGCCTGAGGTCAAGCAGGGTCGTTTCCTTCTGAGGGCTGTGACAGAGAAGCTGTTCGCGCCTCTTCCCTAGCTGCTGGCAGTCTCTGGTGTTCTTTGACTTGTAGGTGCACCACCCTGTTCCCTGTCTTTGTATTCATATGAATTCTCCATGTGTGCATGTCTCTGTGCCCCAGTTTCTCCTTCTTATAAGGACACCAGGCCTATTGGATTAAAGTCCACCCTGATGACCTCCTCTTAAGTAATTACGTCTTCAATGACCCTCTTTCCAAATAAAGTCACGTTCTAAGGTATTGGGGGTCAGAGTTTCAATGTATGAATTTTAGGGAGGCACAGTTCAACCCATAGCAATTACTATTATTTACTTTTGTTATAATCGTGATGTAATTCTTAGCATTCCATGATTTCCCCTTCACTGTGGACCTACCCTCTCTACACCGCACATTAAAATTTGCAAAAAATAAAAAGTAGAAAGGGGGCGGATGAAGAAATTGGAGCATTGTTGCACAGCATGCGCCTCTTCAAGCAGCGCACTGGCTGAACGGTTGTCGGACCTGGCCACAGCGTCGTGGCATTTGTGGCCTGGGACAGCTGGCCAACCCAATCAGGAAGGCAGCAGAGCTCGTCGTTAGCTACACCCAGCGCCATCCAGAGTTCTGGCAACCTCTCCAACCTCAGGATTCTGGTGCCCTCCCACAGCGGGCAGGCAGGCAGCAGCCTGCCCAGCCTCACCAGATGGCGGGAGTCCCCTGTGCCTCTGGCGCCGTGTGCATTTTAGATTTATTAAAACACCCATGAAAAAAAAGGAATACCCTTTGGAGCAATAAAGTCCCAAATCCAGCAATATTCTGCAGTATCACTGCAAAGTACCCCCCGGCTGTTGTTAAAATGGTTCGCTAGTAATTCTTCAAAACGGTTTTCTTCTGACATATACACGGCATTTTCTTTTGTAAGAACGTGAAGGTTTGATTCCTCCAGAGCCCATTACATAGACAGATTGGCCCCTGAGATAATTACAAGAAGATAGTCTAATGGGCTCGATTAAGGAAATCCCGTTACCTCCATGAAGAATCACCATGAGGAGCAAAGCTCGATAAGTCTCCACCCAGCACACACAAAAAATACAATTTCTTACCTGGAAGCATAGAAACAGTATTCTGTCTACCTGTTTATATTTGGAAACTAGGCCGATATTGATCTGTCACAACAGGATTGTTGAACAAGAACATTTTTACTCCATGCTGTTTCCAAAGAATTTAGGATGACATACCAGGGTGTATGAACTACGACATGATAGAATAAATTAAAAATTAGGTGACCTAAAATCACAGTCTGTCGGTGTTGGAAGCCAACTTTTCAGCACAGCAGGACTGGCGTCTCTAGAAATCCGGAGAGATGGCAACCCACGCCTCCCTCATCCGACAGGGTCCTCGGTGCCTTGGGGATGGCTCGGCGCTTCCGGAGCGAGGCCGCCCCTTGCACGGTTGCTGCCCCACCTGGCTATGGATTCCAACCTGGCCTCTAGACAGTTAAGAGAGGCCAGATAGACTCAGGTGTCCAACAAGAAGGATGCTGTCTGCAGGGTCGCCTTCTACTCCCAGAAAGATGGGATTTCTATGGCTATGCAACACTTGTCAGCTCACGGCGGACGCGGCTCCCTCCGCCTCCTTCGGTTTCAGATTATAAGAGCATTTTAAAAAGTACATATGAAAATATTTGGGAAGGTAAAGAAAAAAAAATACTTTCACGGAATGAAAGTTAGAAGAGTTCATTGAGCTCACGTCTGTCCCGTGGCGTCTTCACGTCTCTGGAACACACGTGGGTGGAGCAGAATCGTCGCTCTTCCTGAGCGTGCCTCATCCTTACCAACCACGTCTTTTCAAAATCCTTGTGGCGAACTTTGGAGTGATCTGAGGAGTTTTTAAAATTGGAGAGTCCCAGGCCCCCTCCTAAAGAGTCTGATTCAGTGGGACTAGGGTCAAGCCCAGGAATCTGCATTTTACTGTGTCCTCCAGTGAGCATGAGTTTCAAGGACTGTGAGAAGCACTGCACTGTCCCATGATCTCCTTTCTTTTAGAACAGTGATTTTTGCATTTTTGCCCCACCATTATTTCTTCAGAGTGGATTTCTTTTTCCTTGTGTGGTGCCTATAAAAGCAAAACATGCCCTTTTTTTTTTTTTTTTTGAATGAAGGCAATGTAAGTAAAAATCATCAATTCTCTACTATTGAGACAGAATTATAAATAATTTAAGGGCTATCCATCAAGAACTTTTTTTCTTTCTCTGTGTGTGTGTGTGTGTGTGTATATATATATATATATATATATATATATATATATATATATATATATATATATATATATATATATATATATATATATATATATATATATATATATATATATATATATATATATAAAATCTCTGTCACTTAAAAATACTAAGTTTGCAGGCTCAAATTCACAAGGTCTTTTTTTTCCCAATGATAAGAACCAGTGGTCACCTTTTCTTCCATGGGTTCTGGGACTCAAAGGCCACTTCATTTACCAAGGCTTCTTCAAGTGGTGATTTCTGAGCTCCTTACAACTCGACTCAGGACACTTTTCTTTAAAGACCAAGTAGCTAGTAATTAGTTGCCAGCTCAGGAGATACGAGGGAAATTGCTGCTCTGTCTCTGAGGTTTTTTCCCCTTTTTTTGACAACATTGTCCCCTCCACCAGAAGACTGTTCTCTCACCACCTCTCTGTGTCCCCCACTTGGAAACACTTAGATCACATCCACATCTGACAGTTCATTTTGTGACCTTTGATGTGGACTGCCCTCAGTGTTTTACCTCCGAGAGGTCCGCCTTAGCTAAGAGAGGGTCCCCAAACTATATTCCCCAAGGATCCCCCTTTATTTAGTGCTTCCTAATAATTTTGAAGTCTTGCCTTAGATCCCTTTGAAACTCTGATGAAAACAATGGTCCCTTACTCCTGAAAAATGCACATATGTACACCCCCGTCTCTGCATGTAACTTCAGGAGGTCCAAGGATCTAAGTTTAGTGCCTCTTCGGTAATATACCCTCAGCAGACTAACTCCCTCAAATTTACCAAGGCTCCCTACAGACACCATTCATGACAGTAAGTATCGAGCGTCAGTTATCCAGCAGATACTGCATTGGGGCACTGGAGATACGAAGAGAAATCAGACAGGAGCTTAAGGATCTCAGCGTGGTGGCAGACGTAGACAGAAAACCAGTGACCATAGAATGTGAGAAGTACCATAAGGAAGCACGGCCAGGGCTACAGTAAAGTTTCTTAAACCGTAATTCTCAATTCCCTCTTTAAGCCGTAGATGTCTTCTCTTGCTGTTACCCATGCAGACCTTCATAATGAACCTTAAGCTTAATTTTCCAGTATCATCTGGACACGCCTCTTTCTTTTGCCCAGCTCTGGCACCTCATGCTCCTACCATGTTAAAGTCTCTTTTGGTCCCCAAATATGGCATATTCTATGGGTCTTCTTATAAGCCGTGCCCTCTGCCTGTTATGCATCCCTCCCCCATTCTCCACCCTTTGGTCAGGCTCACTGTCATTGGTCCTTTAACAATAGACTTAGGATACTTTCTCCAGGGAGTTTCTCTTGATTTTTCTAAGTTCAAGTTAGAAGTTCCTCTTTAAAGTTACTATAGTACTTGGCCCTGGCTGGTGTGGCTCAGTGAATTGAGCACAGGCATGCAAATCAAAGGGTCACCAGTTCAATTCCCAGTCAGGGCACATGCCTGGGCTGTGGGCCAGGTCCCTGGTTGGGGGCGTGTGAGAGGCAACCAATCGATGAATCTGTCACACATCGAAGTTTCTCTCCCTCTCTCCCTCCCTCCCTTTCCATCTCTCTAAAAATAAACAAAATCTAAAAAATAAAGTTACCGTAGTACCCAGCACTTATCCCTATCTTCATTCCTATCACATTATATCACAATTACCTCCTCACCTTTAGGGCAAGGACCATCATGTTCACAGTTCTAACCATACTAGCCGAAGCCTAATAGTTAATACGTATTTGAATTAATTAATTTAATAAAAACCCTCAACAGAATTAGTCTTAAGGCTTTCAAGTATAAATCAGAAGGGATAGCCCTCCTACTTCTATATTCCCTGAGAAGAACTGTCTGTAGTTAGAACCTCGACAATGTCCCATCAAACCGCTCTTTGCCATAGCCAATCCCACTCTCGGTTACTTATTATAGACAGAGGCAGGGACAGAGCGGAGGCCAGTTAATTAACGGATGTCTACCTGCCCTTTGCTTAGCACTCTGCAAAATACTTGGAGGAATAAAGATATGTGAATTTCCTCCTTCAAGAACCTGTTGGTATCTCAAGCGTTTCCCATGTGAAATCTGTTGTAGATGATATAGAAGTTACTGCCAAATTATGGAATAGAGACTATAAGATGACATTTATAGTCTCCAGGTTACACCAGAGCCAGAGCATCCTAATTTGCTTTAGTTCGTATACCACTTGTGAAATGTACAACTGTGCGTACCTAGGAAAGGGGGTAACGCTGGGGGCGGGGCCCAAGCAGCAGAGACATCCTCACCTCTCCCTATGCGCTGCTGTGTTTTACTTCCTCAGTTGGAAGCCATGCAACTTATCTGGGCTTTAGGCAGATGGGGTTTGACTATCTCTCCGAGCCTCAGTTTACTCATTTATAAAATGATGGCGGTAAAAGTGACTGTTTTAGTCTGCTCTGGCTGTCATAACAAAATACTGAGTGGCTTGAACAACAGGGATGTATTTCTCACAGTTCTGGAAGCCTGAAGTCTAAAATCAAGCCTCTGGCTGATTTCATTTCTCTGGTAGAAGCTCTTCTCTGGCTTGCAGATAGTCACGTTCTCGCTGTGTCCTCACACGGCAGAGAGAAAGCAAACCCTCTGGTGTTTTTTCTTATAAGGGTGCTAATCTCATCACCAGGGCCCTACCCTCATGACTTCATCATCTGAGCCACATCACCTCCCAAAAGCCCCATCTCCAAATACCATCACACTGTGGGGTAGGACTTCAACATACGCCGGGTGGGACACAATGATGGGAACTGCATCATTAGACCATTGTGAGGATTGAAGGGGCTAAAGCATGCAAGAAATATGACACAGTATTAACACTCTATTGTTAGTTGTCACCGTCGCATCTGTTTTGTGTAATGATGTCCCCTCAGCTCTAGAACGGTGGCTGGCATGTATTTGGTGTTCCGTAAATATTTCTTGAATGAGTAAAATAATTCATCATGAAACCAAGCAATGACCGATGATTCTAATTTCTGAAATTCCAGTGTTATCGGGTCAGACCCTGCTTCTGTCAGCCTCTAGGCCATGTCTCTGAGTATGGGTGAGTCCTGTAAGCATGGCCTCAGCTGCTAGAATGGGACATTCTCGTGACTAAATTGTCCCTGGCTTTGACATTAGTGTCCCTCAGAGTTGACTCCACCCTCAGGCCCTCCTTAGCCACCCAGCCATGTCCATAGCTTTATGTTTCCCTACTCTGCATTTTTCAGTCACACCCACCTGTGAGACTCTTCCCCCCGCCCCATCCAATTTAATAGTATAAAGCCTGCCCTGATTTAGAATCCC
This sequence comes from Mormoops blainvillei, assembly GCA_004026545.1. Lineage (NCBI taxonomy): Eukaryota > Metazoa > Chordata > Mammalia > Chiroptera > Mormoopidae > Mormoops > Mormoops blainvillei. Next base: position 41,401 of record PVJD01001705.1, on the reverse strand, counting down.
TTTTGCAGCTAATTGAACCTTGCAGCATTCCGTTAGCTCTCTGTATTTGCTGTAAGCCCAACCTGAGGCATCTGGGATTATTGTGTAATAACTTGGGCTCATTTCTGGTCAGCATATACCATCCCTTTCATTCTGCAAATCCCCTTGGGGTTCTCCTTCTGTTTTCAAGGGATGAGAGAAGGGGTTAGAAGGGCTGTGGTTGAGGCTTGGAAAGGGGGGAGGAGTGTTTGCTATGAGTTATTATCGCACACTTATCAGTATTAAACTGGATTTGACAACTCATAGCCTAGGATTTACATGATCTAAATCCTTCTGCATTTGGCAGCCCGGTTTCCCCATCATTGATTATGCTATCCAATATACTATCGTCGGCACGTTCGGAGACTTGGCCTGTGGTGCCTTCACAGTCAAGTGATTTATACAAATAGTAAAAAAGATGAGGGTCCCAGCAAGGATATCCAAAGCAGTCCCCCCTCTCCTTTTCCACTCATCTGGCTCAGTTCATCTCCTACACGTTAGCCTTCAGCCCTCTCACGTCTTCTCTTAGGTCATTCATCCTTAGCTTCTTTCCGGACCCAGGAAGGAAACGTCATTGGCAGGGAGAGAGGAGGGTAATGAGAGCTGTGATCAAATTCCAATAATGGGTATCGGGTCTTTATATATGGGAGGCACCATAGCAAGCTATTCCATACATTATAGGATTTCATGGTCACACCAGGTAGGTATTGATTTCATCCCATTTGATAACTGAGGAAACTGAGACATGTTGTGTCTCATTCTCACCGAACAGTCAGAGTGGGAGAGGGAAGGACTGGGGACAGCATGGGGGTGAAACATGAACACAGTGCGACCAGAGGGAATACTGGTATCACACATGTGATGTAGCCGATAAGAACGTGAACTCTGAAAGCAAGCAAACCCGGAGGTGAATGCCAGCTTTTACCTATTAGCGGAGGGAATGGGAGCATTTAACCATTCTTTGCCTCAGTTTCCTCATCTATAAAGTGGGAATCATAAAGTACCTACATAGGTCATTGTGAGGACTGAATGAGCTCTCACACCTGGGGCACTTCATATATTTCTCTCTCTGCAAAAGGGGGATAATAATAGTACCTAACTTATTTTACCTTCACAGCAACCCTATGAGGTCATATGTATAAAGCACTTCAAATAGTGGCTGGAAATGCTCGTAAATGTTAGCCGCTGTTACTGATACTATTGCCACCATTACTGTTGTCATGCTGCAAACTAAAATTCAGTGCAGCGGATGGGCACTCTCCAACCAAAGACCTTGAGGTAGGGCCCTGGCAAGCAGGGATCACCCCTGGCAGTGACTCTAGTTTGTACTCCTGTGAAAAATGACATCTGTTTCACGGCCCCTGCTCCACATCTACTCATGCCCTGCTCAAACTGGACACCAGCCCGAGGCCTGCCTGAGGGAGGTTTGGTCTAAAGCCCCAGCCCAGGCTTTGAAACAACAGCCTTCGCTCAGAAACTGGGCATCCCATTGTCTCCCCTCTCTAATCTCAAACCTCAGTAAGTTTACTTTTATGAGACCATATGTTTCTTGCTGGAAACCAAATGTTGATGGGTGGGCTCTGGAGATCACAGTCACTGATTTAAAATATGGAGCAAGGGTAGTTCTCCTGGGAGCATCTGCTGCCTTAAAACCAGACAGAAGTCCCTCCCTACACATACAACTTTATATCTTGCAAAAATATTTCTGTTGACATTGACCTCAAGTATCCTTTAGCAATCCCATAAATGCCTTTTTTTATTTTTTTTTAACCACCTGGCCCTGGGCTTTGGAAATACAATAAATTTAATCTCATGTTCCCATATAACATGCACCGAATGTGCTACTTGAATGTTTGGAGTTTCATGTGAGTGTCTCCATAAAGCAACCCCACTGATGTACATTTGGAAAGGAGGTGATGCCCAAAGTTCACAGTGGCCTAGAAGTCCAAATCTGGCCCAGATTTTCTCCCATAACCTATGCTTATTGCCAAGGGTCATGTTGAGCACTTCAAATAATTTTTGCAGCGTGTATGTCCATAATTTATAGGCAGCGGATAGCACTGTTTTCAACACAAGTCGTCTTTGCTGAAGCACCAATAGCAGACAGCGGGCCTTCACTAACTGTGTGGTCTGGAACTAGTCGTTCACTGCTCCGAACCTCAGGCTCTGCAGCTGTAGATGTGTTGTAGAAGTAGAACCGATCTCACAGTTTGACCATTTGAGGATTAGATGAAAAAAAAAAAAATTCTATAGCCCTGTCCCTGACACTAAGTACTCAAGCGTTAGCTCTTAGTATTTCCTCTTTTATTGGTTTGCATCTTCCTGGACTTTTTACAGCCAGTAAATTTTGTTGATGTTGTCTTTGTTGGTGACTATAGTGCGATGGTGATGGTCTAATAATTGTCCATGGTCCTAATCATAAATTTTACCTTTAGCGTTTTACGAAACCTTTTATATTTCCTCTTATGCCTCTGCAAGGTTGCCCTCTATTACACATTTCAAGGCCATAGTCACGGCGGAAATTCCAAACCACACCTCCTTTCTGTTTTCTGTTTGACCTCCCTTTCCATCAGCTGTCACTTGGTTTTTAACTTGCTCTGCGCAGGACTGGGAGTTGCTGGGAGTTTGGAGCTGAGACTCTGAGCATCAGGAAGACTATTATCATTCAGCAGTGCTGTAGCATGTGTATCAAGGAGAGCTTTGCAGATATTTTTAGGAGTTATACTCCTAGTTATATGTTCATTAGAAATTTCTTTTCCCTCTGTCGTCAAGAAAGTGTTATTGAAATTCTGCTTCTTATACTCGGCCCTGTGCTGAGTGCCTTACCTCTGACCTTTCATCATAACTGAGAAGCAGAAAAAATAAATGATGTTTGCTGCTGCCTTCTTTCCTCCTGGGGTAAGGGATGAGTCAGCGTCAGGGACTTTGCCAAGAGGCCTGAGTCATAAACATATCTGCCATCCATCAAAAATCACTACAAAAGGTTGTTTTTAAACAGTAAATGAGGAAAGAGTCCTTGGACCTTATCTTAATCATCAAGTCCATGGGAGATATTTATGGTTCTAACTTTGGGGTTGAAAAGAAAAGCCATAGCCAACAACATAGATAAGAGAAATTGGTTTGAACTCATTGTGAGGTGATGAACTTCTCATAGAGGAAAGACAAAAAAAAAAACAAAAAACTTCAGTGAATGTGCCCACTCTGCCCCCAAATTCTCTTTTTTATCCTCACTCAAGGATATGTTTTTACTGATTTTAGAGAGAGAGGAAGGAGGGGAGAGAGAGAGATAGAGAAACACTGATGTGTGAGAGAAACATGGATCAGTTGCCTCCCATACACTTCTTGACTGGAGATTGAATCTGTACCCTAAGGATGCACCCTGGCTGGGAATCGAACCTGCAGACTTCTGGTGTATGGGACGATGCTCCGACCAACTAAGCCACCCAGGCAGAACTGCCCCCAAATTCTTGTAGTCATGTCACATTTCCCATCTTTCTAGCCTTTGTAAAGGATATATCAGATGCTAGGCCTGGTGCTAGCTTCTTGGTTTGCATTATCTCATTGCATCCTCACCACTAACCTGTGACAAAGAAAAGATTTTCTTCACTGTTTTACAGGAGAAGAAATTGGGAATGAGACTGACTGGCTTTCCCAGGATCTCATCCCTAATAGGGAGCAGAACTGTGCTTTGAGTCCAGATCCATCTGACTTCAAATCCAGAGCCCTTAATTACTCAGTGATGTACACTCTATGGGAGGTCAGGGAGAACGAAGAGGGAGAGGACAGGAGCCTACAGAACTGCAAGTTGTCCTCTCTGCTACTCTGATGCTGATTATTGAACGACAGATACAGTACAGTATTGGTTACAGCCTCCGGCCAAATAGCTTTAATTTTCTACCCAGTGCTAGAAACAGAAAGCTCCTAAACAGATATCACAAGACCCTGGAAAAAGTCCTTGCAGCACACTGTATTCGCCGGGATGCGCCCAACATCAGGATCCCAGCAGCCCCGCAGATTTTAAATGCCAGTAATTGCAATAACTGTGTATACCGAAAATGCCCCAGTTTCGTCTTCATCCATTCTAGCTCACTTGGAACACAGTCTGCCATCAGGAATGTCTTCGTGATATGTGTGATATTTTATTTATGAGATTAGCAAAATATGAATGTTGGAGTTGCTAATAAAGAGGCAATTGGAAGAGGAGCCAGCTGGCATGCCACATGTAGCTCCGGCAAAAAGATACATCTAGTCTACGTTTTTCTCTCCAAACTCACACCTTGTAGGCGCCTACAGCTCTCCCCCGCCTCCTCTCCACCCAGGGCTTCAAAGACCTCATCAGTTTCTTCTGCGAGAATCTCTCTCTCTGGTTCCTGATCAGACTCCCCAGGACTATTCAGCTGCTCTTTCTCATGATAAGTGTGTAATCTTACCCGAAGGCTGGAACATTACTTTGTTCCAATGGAAAGGGCTGGAGAGCAATGTTAACCAGCAGGCTGTGAGTCCAAGGGACCCTCAGAGATCAGTAAACCCTGGGATCCTGGTGTGAAAAGAACGTGATCCCTTGGTGAGGCAAACACTTCAGGTTTTTCACTGCTCATTAAGTAATAATTCTTATTACTATGTATGGACAAAGACTCTTCCTTTAAAATAGCCCACTAATAGGCATCACACGGGAGGATAGATAGTGTTGGTGATTAAACCTTTTTTTTTTTTGCTTCCTATTTCTGAGCTCTGATAGATTAACACTTACTAAATCAGCATCTCTGTTGTCCCTGTCTTTGCTTTCCTTTTATTGGAGAGTCATAGTATTGCTTCAAAATGAGTTGTCTTATAATATTATACATACCCCTTGCAGAATACTGAGAAATAGAACTATCTCAATGAAGCGAAAGTAAAATTTAAAGCCTCACAATCTTGCCCATAAGCCTTAATGCACTTCCTTCCCGCCCCTTTTTTCTTTTTCAATGCGAACGTTTGACATGGTTGCAGGGATCCGTGCTCTTTGAAATAAAGGGAAGTGTCTGTGAGCTCAAACACTGAGATCTTATTCTTGCCACTGTTTTCCATGGAATGAAAATCAGCATACAGTTGATGAATTTCGAATTTCCTAGGAGGTGGTTTAGAAAGTGAGTTTCAAAAGAGCCTCTTTGTAGAGCTGCCTCAGAACACTGGAGTGAGCCAATTCTATAGGATGAAAGCTGACAGCCCCAAGGAGATGTCTGTAGGAACCAGAGGCAGTCCTGCCACAGTTTATGTCATAGTTAGAGCGACATGTAAGTCCCCTATTCAAACATCAACTCAGCCGCAGAACTGGTTTTCCTTTTGGAATCTGGAATTTTATCTGGCCCTCTCTGTACCCTAAGGATAACCCAGGGGCACTTGTGAACCTAATGGACTTTGGGTATTCACACAGCAAAGGAGACTGTGGGAAATGCTTAGTAGAGCAGCTCTCTCAGATGAGATCCCATGAGCTTGAGATTCAGATTGTGTCATTGCTAAGATATCAACTTAAGGACCAGACCACATGGGTTTGAATCTTGGCTCTTCTACTAGCTGGCTTTAGGATGTTTGGTAAGTAACCTAGCCTTTGAGTTTCTATATATGTTAAATAAAAATAATAGTACCAACCAAGATTTGTTATGAGGATCCAGTGAGTTCGTACATATATGGTACTTAAAAGAGTCCCTACCATGTTGTTCAGTAAATATCCCTTGTTGGCCCTGTTGTTAATAATCAGGGTGTCTGTGTTTGTGCTCTGCCACGCCCCCATCTGTGTGTTTCTGTAAGGAGGACTTCTGGACTCCAAACTTCCTGGGGGCCAACGTTCTTGTGCTCAAATCTGTCCACATCAGCACCTGGCTTAGCATAGATGCTGAATACTTACTCCTCGGTTCCAGTCGGTTCAAATCCCCGTTTTCTTCTGGTTATCTGGTGCCTGGTGACCTCTTGACCCCGGGCTGTGCGGAATGAATGTGTACTATGGAGAAGGGGGCTTTCCTGGATGGTACTGCCCTTTGCCTCTCCAGTTCTTCCCTTTAACCCCAGCTGCCTCCAAGGTAGGAAGGGAGCAAGGCTCAGGGCAGGCGAGAATGTGAAAACCGGCCCCCGCTGCCGAGGTTTGTTTCTTACTGACATGAATCCCTCTCCATGCAACATACCAGCCCGTTGATGCTTTACAGGGGACGCCCCAGTGTCCTCAAGTTACCCTTTCATAGTTTTCTGGCCATAACGTTCATTTCTTCCGTGCGCCGTGCTAGGTGCAAGGTCCCCACAGTGAATGGGAAAGACACAGGCTCTGCCCTTTTAGGGACCAGTGGGGAAGACGAACAAGTGGATGGATGGTATAGTGTGATAAACTCTGTGTCAGGAAATTCAGAGTGCCGTGGGCATCTAAGGAGCATCACTTGACTATTTTGAAAACTAAGTAAGGCCATTATTGAGCTAGCATAAGGAGAAAGACAGCAAACCCTCCTTCGTAAAATAAAGAGTAGGGACGGTATCATGCGTGTAAGTGTTTTCTTCTATACAATATTACACTCTCTGTGCTGAGAAGAGGATAGTACATTAAAAATCAGGTTATTCCTTGTAACTCAATGTTTTATGGTCAACCTATACCACCTTCAACATATGGAGGAATTAGGATCGTTTCCTCCAAGGCAGGCTTTCTAACATTGAGATGCATGCATGCACGTACATCCTGGCTTCCAAAACACCTGCCTCCCTCTTCCTATGGCTGGTTCTTTTCTTCCTCTGAAACGCTCTTCTTTTCTTTCTGCTAGTGCAGTGGCAAAAAGATATAGTCTCTTCATGCTGTGTTTTTCCTTTCCATTTTCCTGATAAAACTGTGTCACTGCAGAGGAAATCAAATCTAATCTTCAATATATTTAGCATGAAAGCAATAAAAAGCATTAATTCACTCCAGAAAGAGTGAAATACAGTCGGGTACTCAAAGGAGGAATCACCATGGAAACTGTTTTCTTGAGACCCTGTACTCTCCAGGCTCCAGGCATGACTGAGTGAAGAAAGGGAGGCAAAGGGGAAAGACGAAATATCCTGCCTTTCCTGTTGTCACTGAGCTGCTGCAGAGGAATTGCCATGAATTATTGATTGCGCGAATAGAAGTGTATATGAATTAGAATTATTAAACTGTTGTCTTTTAAATGAGAGTGTAAGAACACACTGAAAACTTGTACCTCGGTGTTCTCCTTTTCTCCCTGTCAAAAACCTATTGAGCAATCAAAGAGCTCTCCTAAGGTCAAAAGTTTTCAAAGAAGCACCAGGAATTACGATGATTAAAGAATTATGTCAGCTGGAGCTCAAGTGAAATGCTTTTGCACGTACCTCCCAGATACGCTTGCTTTTGTATACCATTTCAAGATGGCTATGGATTCAGAATTTTTGCAAAGATGTTAAATACGTAAAGATCAGAGGCCAGCTCTCGCCTTCGGGACCGTGTTAATGGGGTGTGATGGAATTTCCCTGAGGAGTTTCTCGTGGATGAAATCGTTCAGGGGTCATGTGCGTACGTACATCTCTCACAAGACGCCCACTCTTCTGGCTACGTTTTTACCAATTCATAGGTTGTTCTCACCGAAACTAACTATCTGTGTCTAATAGCTCTCATAATACTATCCGCCACGTGTTAAGTGTTTCCTGTGTGTCGGTCACTGTGCTGAATCCTTTGCGTGATAATATTAAGAACATGGACTTTTATTTGGATATGATTGTGTTTTATTTAGCAAAATGACTAATTCAGTAAGTGCTCACTAATTAAAGTAAAAGTTAAGTTCCTATGTAATCCTTACAACAGCCCTATGAGAAAGTCCCCATTTTACAGATGGCAATTGATGGCACTGGGTCACAGAGCCAGCGAGTTTGAAAACCTGGATTTGAAACCCCAGGCGAATCCTAAGTCCGTGGCCTTAACATTGACACTGAGTTTTCATCCTAGAGGCCATAGACAACCCGTCTGTTTGATCTCTGGATGAGCCCATAGCTACCAAGAGTCTGGGTACATAGGTAGGCTCTCATTGTGTTCATAACAAAAATGTATTCAGAATCTACCATTGTACGGGGCACTGTGTTAAATATAAAAATTGAAAGTGAGAGAAAGTTTACTTTTCAAGGAGCTACAGTCTTCAGGAAATGTTGGCATGAATAAATAAGCCTGCCAAGACAGGGTTCCCCAAAGACAGGTTAATGAGATTTGTGGTCCTTCAAGAGTGGGAGGAGCTTCATACAGGTAAAAGAGAAAGGAATAGAAACTTGGGGTAAGACAGCATGATTTGGGACATAGGGGTGGGGACCAGTGAGAAGAGACTGAGGACCCATAAGAAGACCAGGGCATGTGTACTAGAAAAGTGGGTTTAACAAGTTAAGTTGCCAAGCAGGCCAGTGAGTGAAGAACCTGGAACTTGGGGGTAAGGAGGTCCAGATTTTAGCCTATCAATACAAATGAGCCTTTAAAGGGTCTATTTATTTATATTGAATTATTAATTAAAGTAAGGCGCATTTTTTCCCTCGTGTTCAGCTTAATGATTTTTACATATGTATACGCCTAAGTCGCCATTACCAAGATCAAGTTATAGGATATTTTTAGGACTCCACGCCCCCTGCCACTCAGTGCCTCCTCGCCCTAGAGATTATCACTATTCTGACTTCCATGTGAATGTTCAAAGGGAAGTGATAAGAAGACAAATGACATGATGAAAGCCTAGAGGGAAGTTTAGTGACTTATAGGATGTAATACAAAGTGTGGCCATGAGAGATTTTAAATGGGGAGACCAGTCAGGGGGATGATACAATGTTCACAAGCCCTCCATCCATTCACTCAACGAGAAATACATTGGACACCTGTTATGAAGCAGACCATACATCGGGGATACATACAACAGTAACCAGCAAATGCTCTCTCCGAGAGGAGACCAGCAAATAGGTAAGCAGTTACTTTACGTTGAAGGAAGTGCTGAAATGGGAGGAAACTCAGGTTGTACTTAAAATGGCCCCCTAACCCAGAACAGGAAAGTCAAGGAAGCCTTCCTGGAGGAAGAGATGTCCAAACTGAGGCTTGAGGGCAAATAGAGCTTAGCCAGACCGAGGGGACATTGAGGTGGGAATGGTTCCAAGCAGAGATGAAACAAGTACAAAGGTCCAAAGAAGGCAGGTGGCATGACCATGTTGAGTAGAGGCTTGGGCGAGGGAAGAATGGAAGGAAATAAGGGGTTTTTCAAATGAGAGAACTAGCGAGACAGTAAATGAGGTTATGCCACAGGACCCATGCAAAACTGGGATTTTTCAGTGCCGGTGTGTAAAATCCCAGATGAAAAAGCCGACATTTTACAGTGCAGGTTGTACTGGCGGCAACCCGATTGTGCACCGGTCCAGAAAATTTCGGGCGTCCCACGAGACAGGCTATTTCATTGTTGTTTTCATTGTAAGCAGCCCACCTGGTTGTCAGTCATTTCTCTTTGAACTTGAGCCAGAAAAACCAGTCAGACAATGAGCTTTCCAACACCTTTCCCCTACCTCTGTAAACAGACAAAGCTACTTTCTTATTCTTTGTGTGTCCTCCCCTTTCCTGGGGTGCTGTGGGCTGTACAAAGCAGCCAGGGCGCCCCTCTTTTCTGATTTGTGCAGCAGGTTTTCTGGTGCAGCTTTGAGAAAGCCGCGACGCTCCCACCACCCTTTTTCCTCAGGAAGCAGAAAGTGGTCTTTGCAACCCTGCAGACCGGACTTCAGCCCCTGCCCTGTCACTAACCCTCCCCGTGACCTCCATAAGCTGCTGTTCATAGGCTTCATCTTCCTCACCTGAGAAGAATAATGCCCATGCCATAAGGTGTGAATGACTGCACCGCAGTGCAGCAAATCCCCGAGGACAGTGTCTAACATATAGTAGGTCTCCCCTAAATGTTATCCAGAGGTAGGAAAGCAGAGTGGTTAGGAAAGGCTCTCAAGGTAGGCTGCCTGTGTGAGAAGGCTGTGCCAACGGCTCGCTGGGTTACCTGGGCAAGCCTCCTAGGTTCCCAGGGCCTCAGTACTGTCATCTGTAAAATGGGGTGGTGATAATGACATCTACCTCGTGGTTTTATCCTGAGAGTTAAATGAGTTAACGCATGTAAAGTGCTCCATTTAGAGAGGCTGGTTGGGGTGTGTGTGTGTGTGTGTGCATACATGCATGCCTGTCTATACCTTTATTAGTAGTGTTCATATTAATGTTAGTAATTATTACTTTTGTATAGCACTTAGCCATATCCGTGAGAGTGGAGGAGCCGCACTTGCCTACCTCGTAGGGTTGTTGCCAAGCGTAGCTAATGAAGAGGTGCACGTGGCTCAGTGCCAGGCACACAGTGGGCCCCCAATAATGTTTGCTGAGTGAGTGAGAGCCAAGTGCTTCTCTCTAAATGTTTCCTATAAATGTTTCATCGTAATGATCAGTGGGAGCTTCCACAAGGGAGGAAGTGCCAAGGAAGTTCACAGGGTGGCAGCCTGGGCTCAGGCCTGGTGGCTTCTGATTATGTTGAACAAAACAGATTCAGATCAGTCTATTCGGTGCCATTGAAACTGTGCCAGTGAGCAGCAAAATGTGATTAATGTTGGGGCAGAGCCAGGATCCCGGTTCAGAAATCAAAGCAAACCCTACCTGTTTCTAGCACCCTCTCTCTCCCCTCGATGGGCGTTTCTTCCCTCTGAAAGCGCTCCTGGACGTTTCACAAATTCAGGCCCCAGCTGTTTGAAAGACTTTTGCAGACAAGGTAATCAATCCATTTGGTGGCCAGATGCTGTCTGAAATTTTTCCTGCTACAGCACTGTGAGTTTCCAAATTCATTGGAAACATAAATTAATTAAATCTAATCAACAGTGGGTGATGCAGAAGATTAAACAGTGAAAAACAGGTACATTTCCAACTGGATCATATTAGATGCAGAGAAAAATAGCTCCACTTTGGAGGTGAAAGTCAAATTAACCCTTCTGTATTATTCTCAAAAACCTTCGCCAAATCTGTGGGGTTTTTTCCCCAAGCTAAGGCTGACCTGGTGGGCTCACTGACTTTTGAGGGAGTAAATTGTGTTTTTCTAAGACGAGTTATGGAATGGTCTTATTTTGTTATGAACTAGTTGGGGAATCTCTATTATTCCTTTATCATAAAGGGTTTCCGATGATACTGCATAAAAGCAGTAGTTCCCAGGGTCCTTATATAGTCAGAAATTTGGAAACACCACGAAGCATTTCCCTTTACTCCACGCTACAGGAAGTTAACTGAATCCCGGGTTCTTCTCCAGCAATGCTGAATTCCCAGCTCCTAGAACAGTGCCTGGCATGTAAAAGCTGCTTAAAAAATATCTGTTGATTGAATGGTGGATGAACTTCTTCCTTACAGGTTTATTGAGACTTTAATTTGCCCAGATGAGTCCCCAAGATGGGAGATAAGGTATAAGCTATTTCCAAAAAGTGACTTTTTTCACCCAAAGAACAGCATGTTGAGGGACTGGTAACTCACAGGTTATATTTAGAGAACTCACTTGTAAAGCATTGTTGTGTAGCCCTCCTGTCCTTTGTCCCATATCCTCTACCCTAAGATTAAGTGGAACTGGAGAAGATGCAGGCTAAGTCGTGAATTTATGGGTTCACTTTCAGGTGAGAGGCTATTCTCCTAGCATGTGCTAGCTCAGCGGAGAGGCCAGCCTTAAGCTGTGAAATTGACTCATTTCTGTACTTTTCATTAGCCAGTGCAGACAAGAGGCCTGAGGCCTCGTGGATAAAGGGGTTGCGTCCTTGCCTGCTGCCTTGTAGAGGTATCAGTTTCCAGGGGATAGAGTCGAGACCAGCAGCTGCTCACTCAGATGCCCCCAGAGGCCAAGTAACATCAAAGATGACCGCAGAGAGGTAGAGGAAAGTCTCGAGAGGATGAATGGGAGCTGACATTCAGCCTCCAGGTAGGGGTACGCTAGGGAGTGGGGGAGCTGAAGGAAACTCAAGATCTTGTGCCCTTCCAAAGGAGGCAGCCAGGAGTGGCCATGGGGGAATGCCAGCCCAATAGTGTCAATCTTTTTATTTTTCTAAAGAAACTGAAAATCTGGATTTTTAAAAACTCCTCACCTGAGTATATGTTTTTAGTGATTTTAAAGAGCCGGGGCGGGCGCTGGGGAGAGGGAGAGAGACACATTAATGTGAGAGACTAACATCGATCAGTTGCCTCCCAAAGAGGGGACTCTTTGGGGATCCTGAACCTAAGAGTGTAGCTGGTGCCTCCGGGTAGCTGCTGTTTCAGGCAGCTGGGGATCGAACCCACAACCTAAGTATGCGCCCTCATTGGGAATCTAACCACCACCTTTTGGCGTACGGGACAGTGCTCCAACCAACTGAGCCATCCGACCAGGGAAAAATACCTGGACTTTTTTTTTTTTTTTAAGATGAAACTTCACAACTTTTAAATGTTGGCAGTTTATTTTTAAGAAATTGGAAAACTTGGTATGAGCTAACTATGGTACAAAATAAACCAGTTCCACTGGTCAGATGTGATCAGCCTCTGCAATCCATGTCCTCCGGACTATCTGGTCCTGTGCTGTGGAGTCGGGAAGACTTGCCCTGCCGCCTCTGGGATCCAAAGGAGTGATTCCTTTGTAGAAATAACAGCACGTTACCATATTAATTTTAGGGTCTACTACATGCTGAGAAGCTCCTTACCTTCTTTATCTCATGTAATCTTCATAACTCCCCTCCAAAATGCGACCATTATTCTTATTTTCCAGAGAGGGAAACTGAGGTTCAGAGAATTCACGTAACTTTTCCAAAGGCACATCAGTTCTAAATGGCAGAGCTGAAGGCATCCCTCTGACATCTGAAGTGATGCGGTTAACCATTCACTGTAGCACCTCTAGGGAAAGCAGAATTCTAACACTTATTTAGTGCTTATGTGTGTCAGGCACCATTCTAACAGCTTTGCATAAATTTCCTCATTTAATCCTTGCTATAATCTCCTCCCCATTTTACAGATGCGCTAAGTGATGGGGAGGAAGAGGTTAAGAAATATAAGCAGATGAGCTGGCTAGTAAGTGGTGAAGCTGGACTTTAGACTGTGCTTTTTGGGAGACTACTATTGACCATCTCCTAGCATTATTTCTCAAAACAGCACCCTCAGCTAGGCATACAGAAGGTGCTCAGCAAGTCATCCTCAGATGACACCAAACATCATTTTGAAGTGGGGAGTCTGGGGCTCCTGAACCTAAGAGTGTGGCTGGTGCCTCTGGGTGGCTGCTATTTCAGCCATTATTCCAAGTGACTCACTGACTCCTGTCACTCAAGCAGCCTTCACTGTGTCACTTTGCTAACTCTAGGCATGCCGAGCAAAGACCGACAGGCCCTAGAAGCTGGAGCAGCCACTAATGAACTGTCTAATCCAGAAATCCCTTTTCAGCGATCCAGCAATCCAATTCAAACTGCGCGTTTGACTGAAATAGTTCACTGGGTCAGACTTCTTGGCATAGAAAGATCTTCCCACCCAGTCTCTGGTGTTCTTTCTTCCTGAAAATTGAAAGGGTGGAGACTGGCGGAGACAAGGGCTTGAATTTAAGAATCCGAAGGGTGTGTATACATTTCACAATGCATGTGTTTTCATGTATAGGATTAGCTAAGGAGAATTAAAAGAATAAGGTAGATTTCACTGGTTTTTAAATTTTCATCATCTCCTATGCCTGCTACACCCAGTTTGACTAAAAGCCAAACCTGTGTGTGTGAACAATATTAGAAAAAGGACATGAACCCAGGTGATCAGGCAACAGCTATTAAGAAACATTCTAGAAAACTATATTTTCGTTGAATGTTGATTGTGTGTCTGCTATGTGTCGGACCTCGGGCTACAGGCCAGGAGGACTATTACCGTGAAAAAGTCAGCTGTGATCCTCGCCCTGGTGGATTTTACAGTCTGATAGGGAAGTAGAAATTTACAGTAAACACACAAACATATAGCGATGAATTTTGATAGATGATTTAAAGGAGGAAAAGAACGGGTACTGTAGAGAGCAAGACAGAATGACTTCCGCAAAGGCCTTGCTCCAGAAGTGCAATTTAGGCTGAAATTTTTTTTTTAAATGAAGAGATGTTAACCAAGGGCGTGGTGGGGAAGGGAGGGTAGTTTAGGCAAAACGAGAGTAGGGGCATGTCTGCTTTTCAGACCCCAAAGTCGGAAAGGTGTGGCATTTTTGAGATCTGTAAGGCAGACTGGTGGGGTGAGAATGGAGGGGAGGGGAGGGCCAGGGACATGACTTAAGATGAGGTTCGAGAGGTAGGAAAAGGCCAGTTCACAGCATTTCCTCAGTAATAAGTTACCAAAAAGCTGTGTTATCCCAAGACTTCCTCAGAGCAGCTTCTGGTACATTTCACTGTGAAGAAGAGGCTCTGAGTGGGAGATTGTGGGCCATGTGGTGTCTACACCTTTAGTGTTTAAAGGTTTTGTCCCTTCTATCATGTGATAAAATGTTGACATTTAATTTCTTCCTGTGGACGTGGTAGGAAATAGTAAAGGCCTCACATTCAAAACTAAGAACTGGCTATGGTGTGGGCTGGAGAGAAAGGAATTAACTGCTGCTGCAGTTAATACAGGGTGGGGCAAAAGTAGGTTTATAGTTGTTGAAATGGAAGATAATACAATAATTAATAAATAATAATACAGGATAAACTCCATTTTGGATACCCACAACTGTAAACCTACTTTTGCCCCACCCTATAGTTACTGGCTTTTTTGTGCCCTAAGTTTTTCTATACTCTCCAAAGGCCAATAACTTGGGTTGTTGGAATTAGTACTTCCAAAAGTAGAGCCTTTAGAAACATAACTGTATTTTCACTCCTTACCCACGTGCTTTGTGTGGAAGAAATACTTCTGAAAATGGCCTTGGTACTTGATTTCTGCAGGGCTGGTTTTATTTCAGAGATGTCCCAGGCTATGAGCCTCTACAGTAATATACCATTTTTTAAAATAATAAGCTGTAGGCAAAAATGGAGCGTGCATAACTTTAAGTTTAGGGGAGAACTGTCGTGTGCATCACACAGGCCAACAATCAACTGTCCCATGAGAACCCTAAATCTCCATGTGGGGACAATTTACATTATGTTTTCTCAGCACAGAATGAGATCCTAGATATACTGATAAAGATGCTGTCTATTAAAGAAATAAATATGATTCTGTCTTCAGGGAACTTATAATCTAGTTAAGGAGACAGTACACATACACTATATTCAAGCTGTCTGTCAACATTTGTACCATAATCCAATATAAATGAGTCATGTCTCTTAAGGGTGTCAAGTGAAGTTTCTCATAGAAACTTCCCTTACCTGGTTTCTGAGAGAGACTAACTTCCAACTAAATTTTTCCTTGGAAGGGAGAGGAAAGGGGATAAATACTAAGAGAGCAAACTCCAGGTTGAAAAATTTATCAGTCGAGTCAAAGTTGAGTAAAATAGGGACTCTACCCCTAATGAAATATATTTCAATAAGGAAAACAGAGCAGGGACACACAAAAGATAAAAAGTCACAGGCAGCATGTGAAAAGTGTGAAGAATTGTAGAATTGTGAGGAAGGAGGGATTTTTTTCAACCAGGGGAGCTCATGGAAGGCTTCCTGGAGTAGTGTACTGGCCTTGAAGTTTTCATGCATTCATTCTTTTTTTCATTCAGCCATTCAACAGGAATTTAGCAATTTTGTGCAAATTTCTGTGCTAGGTCCCCAGACTAAAATACTGAGGAAGATCTTGCCCTCAGGGAGCACACTCTCTAGAATAAGATGTCAGCACACGTACATAATAGGCAGAATGTCCTAGGGGACTAAAATGGCATGAAAGTTGCTGAGCAAAGACCATATTTGCTCAGGAAGTCCAAAGAGTTCAACTTGGCTAAAGTGTCAGGTGTGCAATAAGGCGTACAGAAGATAGGATGGAAGAGCTAAGGTTGAGTCCAGAAGATCTACTTGGCTATGCTAAGAAATAAAGTTTGTAACTATGAGTGAAAACTTCAGAAAGGATCAGGAAAAGAAAAATAGGAATGATACACAAAAGGGAGTGGAGACAAGAAATAATGGGAGGAAAAAGAAATGAGACCCAAGAGAGGCAGGTCAAGGATGGGCTTTGAAATTAGAGTTGGGTTCCAATCCCAGCTGCACTGTTGGCCCCCCAAACTTAGGCAAGTTAGTTAACTTCTCTGAGCCACCGTTTCTTCATCGGAAAAATAGGGGAAGATGCTGAAATCACGGATTTGAATGACAATTAAATGACATCATATAAAACACAAAGCACAGATCTTGACCGAAGCAGGTGTTCAAGAAATGAGGTTGATGCTGTGGATTCAGGAAGAGAGTGTATGTAAAGGGCCTAGCACTGTGTCCGGCACGGTGTAGGCCAGCTCAGTGAGTAGTAGCCTCAAAGAAAAATTGTGCTTTTCTGTTTATGCATGATCCGGCATAGTGTTCTACAGTTACTAGGAGCTCAAAAGTATTTGCCCAGTTAGTGGACATATGAGTGTCACATGAAGGGAAGTCATTTGGGCTAGAGGTTTGAATTTAGTAGTCACCGGCATACTGATGATTCCTAAAGCCACGAGGCTCCCATGACGGAAATGGTCCTGGAAATGTGTGTAAAATATTTGTTTCTGTGAACTGCCTGTTTTGCTTGCTGTTTTCAAGGCAGTTGGGAATCATTTTGTAAAGAAAATTACATTAGATTTTATCTTTTGAGTAGATCTCTTGATCTTGTGTTAGAATTACTACTTCATGTTAAGTGTAGTTATATCAGATAAATAGAGTCCTAACTAAATCACACGCACAAAAAGAGAAAAACAAACAAACAAACAAACAAAACAACTGTGCTTTTCTAAACATTGCAACACTGGTGTTCTTCTGAGACTGGAATATCTTGAGGCCAGGTTCACAGCGAGTTAATTTCATGAGCCTTCTGCAGGACAGTTGCAATCCTCTCCCTGTAGTCACACTTTAATCAAGGAGTGTGCAGCTAGAGACTTTTCCATTAAAGACTGACTTCCTGGAAGGGAGAGCTACAAATCACTTGGAAAGTTCCCGGCACCCTCACCTGGGTCTCGCTATTTGCAAAGTGTCTGTAAATCTTCCACAGGGCAGGATGAGAGAGGGAGTTGTTTTTTTTTCCCTCTGACAGACTTGTTTCTTTCTATAATAATACTAATAATAGGAGTGATGGTGAAAGTTACCCAAGAAAGGCCATAAGGAGGTCAGGCCCCCCACCGTGGGGAAGTGATCTTGCGTTAGACGTGTCACCATTTTTAAGTGCAAGCAGGTGAGCAGCCTTCGTCCTGGGAGGCAGATAGGAAGTAATGGACCTGGGAGCAGAAGGAATAGAGTCCTTCCTGCTCTCAGCTTCAAAAGAAAAAGCAGGGAAGAGAGGCAGGAGGAAAGGACGAAGAAAACCAAGGATGGAGGTCGGGGGACAGAGGAAGAGAGAGAGAGAAGGAAAAAGAGGAACAGGGAAGAGAGGAGAAGAGGAAGGAAGAAACAGAAAAGAAATCAAGACATTGTTTTTCTTTCATAGCAAGCCTGTGAATCTCTGAAATGGTGATTTAGGGGAGAAACTCTTACTAGATATTTTGAGAATTTTCTGAAGATAGGACTTCAATAGCATTTTTCTGCCTGTATCTATCTTTTGACTGAGGGTAGAAATTGAACCTGAACAGACTTCATTTCCACTATCAATGGTGGACCCATCCTGGTTACTGGTTTATTTATCCATACATGTGTTTGTTTACTCGTTCATTCGCCCATTCCTTCATTTAGTAATTCCACCCTCTTTCTTCTTCATCATTACTTTTTCCCTGGCTGTTGAAACTTTCTCATCGGCATATACACATGCTATTGTTTCTATGAGCTTATAACGACGCTCTCTTAACCCAACTTCCCTAACTGTTTTCCACCTCATTTCTTTGCTACTCTTTTCAGCAACACAGCTCGAACTGTCGTCTGTACTCATTGTCTCTAGTTCCTCTCTTCCCATTCGTTCTGAGATCCACTCTAGTCCCTTCACCCCAACCCTCCCTCAGAAACTCTACTTGCCAAAGTCAAGAGTTACCTCCATGATTCAAATCCAAAGGTCACGGAAGCCGTTTACCCACCTTCTGGCAGTGTTTGACACGCTTGGCCACGCTCTCCTCTATACTTCACTGGGCATCCAGGACGCTAAGCTTTCTTGATTTTTTTTCCTCCCACTGGCTGCCCCTTCTTTGTTTGTTTTCCTGATTATTCTTCGCTCAGCCTTTTAGATGCTGGAGTGCCCCCAAGTTCAGCTCTTTGTCCTCCCTTCTGTTCATACACTTACTCCCTGAGATCTCCTGCAGTCTCATGGCTTTAAATACCATCTGCAATGATGTTAATAGCTCCCACATTTCTATCACCAGCTCCGAGCCTTCTCCTGAACTCTGAACTGTAACTTCTCATTGTCTATTTAACATACTTACTTCCAAACCTGTCATACTGCCCATGCCGGAAACCGAATGTCTGGCCTTTTCCCAAAACAACTGTTTTACCCACAAACTTTCAACCTCAGGGGCAGCAGCTCCATCATAGGAGTCACTGAGGGCAAAAACCTTGGAATCATCCTTGATTCTTTTCTTTCATACCCTGTAACCAGTCCATCAGCAAATCCTGTCGGGTCAACTCTCAGTATGTATCCAGAATCTGATCACTTCTCTCTACCTCCATGGCCTGAGTCACCATCGTGTCTCGCCCGGCTTATCTCAGCCCACGCCCTCCATCCTTCCCCAGCCCTCCCCAGCCTGTTCTCAACACGCCAGCCAGACAGCTGCTTGTAAAGTGCCAGACTTCCTCCCTCCTGTATTCGAGACCCTCCCACAACCTTCCATTTCAATTGTTCTCACTTTTTAAAATCGTGATAAAATATGTACATATCATGAAATTTACCACTTTGACCATTCTTGATTGTACAGTTCAGTGACATTAGGTAGTTTCACATTGTTGTGATCATTTCATGTTCAGTAAAAGCCAAGGTGTCATGGTCTACAACACACTATATTCTGTGAATCTCTCATTTCTCTTCCCGCTTTTTCCCCTTGTTTGCACCCTCCCCCTACCCTGGTCTGCCGACACATAGCACGTTTTACTCTTAGTGTCTAGAGTGCTCTTCCTGTGGAAGCCTATATAGGCAGTTCCCTCAGCTCCTTCAGATCTGCTCTGTGATTGGAAGGGCTTTAAAATCTAAGCCCCCCTCCTACCTCCAGTACTCCTCTCCCTTACTCAGCTGTATTTGTTTCCCATAGTCTATAACATGATGCAATTTATTATGAGCATTGATTATCTTTGCTCCACATGTAGAATGTAAGTTCCATAAGGACAGATATTTTGCCTATTTTATTAATTGATATATATCCAATACCTGGAATAGTGCTTGACACATAGTAGGTGCACTCAATGAATATTTGAGTGAACAAATGGAACTGTGTTAGTCTATCAACATATAGACTTTCCTGATTTTTCTACATTATTCATGGGTCTCTAAAGTGCTACATGAACATGAAAGAAATATAATTGATTGTCTAAATATTCTATTTTCAATGAAGAGAAAAAAAAGTAAGGATATGTTATAGTTCCTTTGCCTAATGAATATTTACTAAAGGTAGGGTCTGGCTAATGATGAAAAACAGCAATAGCTTATTCTGCCTTTTACTGTTTACCTACTAAGGTAGGATATTGTATTTAGGGCTTTAAAATATGCACATTATCCAAAGAAAGAAGGGGGTGAGGAAAGGAAGGCAGGAGGGAGGGATGGAAAGAGGAAGGGAGACAGAAATACTAAGTGATTCATAGAATTGTAGATGGCACATTTGGTTCTAACACTTTCCGTTTTCTTTGCTAAGACCACTGAGAAACTATCATAACATAACACCTGTGAACTGTCAGCAGCACCTTTATATTGTTTGGCGTGGAAACCTCATGCTTTTAGAGAAGAAAAATTCAAATCGTTTCCTACTGTGTTCTTCATTTATTTCTATAGACCTGCTGGAGTTTAGCAAGGGGACATACTGCTTAGTGGTCAGTTTGTCCTTTAAAGACACACGAGATTTCTTGACTGCAGGGATCTGGGTAAGATGTGAATGACCTTCAGTTCCCAGAGATCAAAACTGGGATTCTTATTCTGTGGCTGGAAGACTGCATTACAAGGCCTTCGAACAAACTGTTCTCCCACATTTTTCCCTGTATCTCAGTCTATCATAAATCCCCAGTCTCTATATTGAAAGTTCGTTGAAGGCAACAGCCAGACTGGTTTTGTTTGTTTGTTTATTTGTTAAGATTTTTTTAATTTATTTTTAGAGGGAGGGAGAAAGAGAGAAATACATCAATGTGTAGTTGCCTCTTGAGTGCCCCGCACCCCACCCCTGGGAACTTGGCCCGCAACCCAGGCGTGTGCCCTGACTGGGGAATCAAACCAGCCATGCTGTGGTTCACAGGCCAACGCTCAATCCACTGAGCTACACCAGCCGGGGCCAGATGCGTTTTGTTTATTAGCATATCTCTGGCACCCAGCTCAATAACATGCACAAAATAGGTGTTCATTAAAGAGATTCCTGGACTCACAGGCCTATTAGCTTCACATACACTTTGCATTGTCACATTGCCACTTCCATGCCCACTCCCAAGTAGCACTATATTCTAGTTCCCTCTTCACCAGCCCAGATGCTCTTTTCTCTCCCTGTGATTTATAGGACCATTAATTCCTTGCCAATTCCACAAAGGTGTTTTAGGATAAAACCTGTTATTTACTGATCGACCTATCTAGTTCTCAAGTCATAAATACTCTTCCAATTAAGAATTTCCCCTTGCCTCACACCCCTTTAAAATGTTTTATTTTTTGTATCCAACCAGCATAAATATTTTGTTCTTTGGTACTTTGTTCAGGGTAACCAGTCTGTGTGTGTTGGTCCACTTTGGTATGGGATCTCTTTGGCCCCCATTCAATGATGCACTAAAGAAAAAATAATTAAGAAACACCCATTACATCTTAAGACACTCAGCTAGGCACTGAAGGCTCAATGATGAATACATTCTGTATGGAATTTAGCCTTTAAAGACTGAGACAGGCACTTAAACTGATTCCGTTACCACTGGGCTAAGTGCTGATGGTAAGTGGTGATCACTGTGATGAAGAAGTGTGGGGAGCTGTCTGGGTTTGGGAAGAAGTCACTCAGGGCTTCCCTAAAGGAGTGGTATTGGAGCCAACCCACAGACATGGGGAATTTTAGTTTCCACAATGCAGATGCCGTGTCTCACTGACCTCAGAGCATCTGGCACCATGACATTTTTGACCAAAGACGTACCACACAGTCTCCATGTTAAGTGTGTTTGGGCCGCACACTGCCTGCCCGAGAGCTCCTATTCCCCCACAGATGTGATGAGATTCCCCATTTTGGACCCGAAGTCCCACTGACTTTGGGGTCAGCAGTAGCTGCCCCATGTTGTGTAGATAATAGATCTGCATGACTGGCAGAATTTGCACTGCCTGAGCAGTTAATTACTCCTCTGCTTTCTGAGAGAGTGGCTGACAGATGGCAGACACCTTGACAGCAGATCCCGCTCTAAGCCTCACAGGCTTGCGGTTCGTAGGCAAGTCTGGACTGCAACCAATTTCCCTCTAGATTTTTCTGTACTTCGACGACTTACAATTTTTAAAACTCCTTTGCCCTTTAGGCAAGGTTTGTTCCAACTACGGGAAAATTCTCCCTCCTCAGCTTCTATGTTGCAGAAACATGTTTTGAATGAGAGGCAACCTCCGTCCACCCACGTGACCTGTGCTGTCTCAGACCTGGTCAGTGCTGCGGATTTGGCCGGCGTGGGGAAGCTGTGTGCACTTTAATGGGAACAGCATGGCATTCATCCCTCACCTGCTTCCTACCATCTGGATTTTCACAGCTCAGCAAGCATGGAGGGCTTCCTGCACACTACCAGGGAGAACTTGGCTCCTGAGGAAGGCAAGACTAGGTCCCTTGGAAGTCATAATTGCATGATGGACACCATGATTAATTGGCGGGGGCGGAGATGCTATCCCAATGAGCTGCTTTCCTATTTGAATGGTCAAAAAGTAATGCACCATTTCCACACAGTGGAAGGGAGATAAACCACCTCGATACCTGTATTGGGAACCAATCAAGTGCAAAAAGAAATCGGTTGGGTGGTAAAGTGAAATGAAAATGTGCACGTGAGGGAGTCTGCGCGTGGAAATTCCAATTTAACATGCATTACTAATCCGACCCTGTGCGAAGGGCTATGAGGAAAACGAAGATGGAAATACGTGTATATTAGTATGCATTTAGATGCAGATAACAAAAAAAACTGTAATTTAGCAGTGGCTGAAACCACAGTTTATCTGTTGTTTAACAGGTCCAAACATAGGCTCCCTCTAAGGTAGGTTTTTGCAGCTCAGTGCTGTCATCGAAGACATGGTCCTACTTTTCCATGTCATACTCAGCCTCTTGGCTTTTTAAAGTCTTTAGACTTATCGCCTCATGGTCACATGATGGCTCCCACAGCTTCACATATCCTGGCCACGTATAACCACATACAGAGGCAGGAAGCAAGGAGTCGTCAGTGCGGCCGGAAGGAGCCTACTGATTTGCTTCCTTCCTTTTATTCAGGGAAGAAAAATCTCTCCCAGAAGCTCTGCCTCCTTGTCCCCCAGCAGACTTTCCTACATGCCCCATTGGCCAGATCAGGGTCCCATGCCCACCAGCAGCCACAGAGAGGCTGGGAAGCAAGTATCTGCATTTCTCAGCCCCTACGGTAGGAGGCAGGCGAGGGCGAAAGGCACTGGCTAGAAGTAGCCAGCCAAGAGTGCCTGCCACAACACATCACCTGCCCTCAGTGGACTTGGTCTGCAGGGGCAGACTGACATGTCAGCTGTGCCCGTTTGCTAGCACCGTTCTTGTGGTTAGAGAGCAAGGAGCAGCTGTGGTAAGATCTGGGGAACTGGGGCTGTTGGACCCTGCTGCGTCCCTTCTTTCAGGTAAGAGGAGTAACACCACCAGGTTCAAGTTAAGACCACTATGCAAAGAATTAATTATAGACCACTGAAAGGAAAAGGATTCAGTTATCTAAATCCCAGACACTGGTTGGGTGACAAAGGAATAAGCCTGGGTCAGAAAGTGTGTGTTACTCACAGAAGGTCAGGGTAGCAGGCGTGTAGCCTGTGCGCTACCTATCTCCATGCCCGTGGCAGACATGACTAATTGACCACTGCACTCTGCCGATAAAGCCCGGCCGCGACCTTAGAACTCTTCTCAATAGACAGCTTCTCCCAATAGGTCAAAATTGCTAAGCAAGATTAGATCTATTTGTTATCACTACTGAGAATTTCATATTTACCACCCCTGTCGCCAGGACCACGCTAAAGGAAAATGAGAAACAGGATCAAGTTAAGAAGTTAATGCTACTGAACTAAGGACTCAAATATTGTCCCATTTACAGACAAAGGGCAGAAAACTTCGCGCATAACCTAACTTGTGATTGGCAAAGGTCTACTGTGATGAATTGAGCTTCCCATTGTTCTAAAAACAGAGTGATGATAATATCCAAGCAGTAAGATTTAAAAAATAAAATAAAATCTTTGAGTAGTGAGGAAATGACCATTGGCTCCAAACTGAGTTGAGTCATGTCTGTAGAGACCAGTAGCAGTAAGTCTCTGTACTCGTACCGCCTTTCTAACTTTTGGAAGCTCTTACATTCCTATCAGTTCATTTTATTTTCATAATTCTATTCCTTTTGAGAAAGTATTTACTACCAAGGGGCAATATGAACGTACATTTTGGGATTGTGAAACTGTCCTGTGTCATGATAGTGGTGGTGGCAGATACACATCTCTGCGCATTTACCCAAACCCATAAAATTGTGCCGCCGTAAATGAGTTTTACCACCTGGGAATTGCAAAAGAAATTTTGTAAAAGTTTAAAAAGCCACTGAGGTAAATGCTAAAATCTCTTATTTAGTTTGAAAAAACCTATTAAAGTTGTTTACAACTAAAAATTGTGCATGTATTTAGGGTCATGGTAAAAATTAGAAAATACTAAAATTTTTTTTAAGATTATAAGAAAATAAACTACCCATCCACATGCTACACCAAACTAATCTCATTTTGGACTCTCCCTGACAGACCTTTTCCCTGTAAATATTTGTGGATTTACAGGAGTTGACTCTTATGTTCAGGGGAGCCAGATTGTGAGGAAATTCCATTTTATATTTCAAGCATCTTCGTGGTAGCAGTGGAAGTTTTAGTGAACATACATAACTTTACCAATTAAAAAAGATAGATTTCAAATGAAACTACATTAACAAAACTGCAGTCATCTTATATACACTTTAATTGCCCAATTCTTCTTTAAACTTTACTTTACCATCCGCAAGGCCAGTGTGGCACAATCCCAGTAGCAGTGTGTGGGCATATCTTGCTTGGCCATAATCAGACTTCTTTTTTTCCTCCAATTTTGGTAGAAAATATGCTCCAACACACTATTTCAGTTACCAAAACTTACCAGAGAAAAACTTATCTAAGAAAATGGGTGCTGACTTTGGACCATGAACAGAATCCAGAAAGGAATCCACAGTTTTACGTAGGGGAAAGGAGTACTTTTAATTCCCCCCGGGAAGCCTAAGAATCCCGTTTGTTTAATCCACAAAGTTACTGCCAATCTAGCTAGAAGCTCCCGTGCAGGGATGACAAAGGACCGCCATGCTACCCCCCCTCACTGCAAGACCCATCGCCAGTTAATCACAGTATTTCAGGCTGGAAGGAACCTTCCAAATCCTCCTCAACACAAACTTTCTGGCTACTGCCACCATTCCACCATTGCCATCTGCTATGAAACCTATTTTCTATCCTTGCTGATATCCTGGTCCTAGCTGCAGAGGCAGAAAGCTCGGCCCAGGGTCAGCCTGGCCATCAGGGAGAAAGCCACGGATGAGTAGGTGGAATTAGCCAGCCGATTCACGCAGGGTAAAAGGCTTTATAGTATTATCTCCCAAATGTTTCTTAGATGAAAGATAAAATGTTTAATGGCTTCTGAAGGCCGAATTGCATTACCCTCTCATTTCAATCCCTCTGCCTAGGATTGAGGCCGAGAAGGCCAACGCTAGTGACCTGGTCAGTAAGATCTTGTCCCCTCAGAGGATTTGGGGTTAGGTGCTCTCTGACTTTCAGCTGAGTCAGCATTTGGTGAAAACCGTCACCCTGCTGTTTGAATTGTGAGTAGCCTTCTAAACCAGGGGCCTGCCTCAGCCCAGTGTCCCAGCATTACACAGACTCCAGCCAAGCACGGTACTGTGGGCAGCTAGGGCATAGACTGGGGGGACCCCTCTCTCCTGCCTCGCCATCACGTGAACAGAATTGCCAAGTCAATTTCTATTATTTAGGTAAATGGAGACGTCATGTGTGGAATTACCAGCCTGGGACCTTTGTGGGATGCTGAGATTACTTTTTGAAAAGAAAAAAAAAATTGGTCTTAGCCATGCCCATTGAACTAGAAATGGGGTTACTAGGCCACCATCTGGTGGAAATTAAATCAACACAAATAGATGTGGAACAGGGCAAATGTCCTACTTCCTTTAAAAATCACGTTAACTACATTTGACCTCTATAAATGCTTTTAGCTTCTGTTTTTTTGTTTTTCGTCAAAGACATGCACTTGGTCCACAAGTCTATAGAACAGAGGGAAAATGCCCTGTTTATAGTTTTTTTGTTCAACAGTGTGAAAAGGCTGGGCATTTAATAAAATTATGTCATATGAACTGGTCATTTAAAGGCCAAAATCATGTTGAACTTGACGCATTGATTCCTGTTGACCATGAGTTCAGATGAAGTTGTTGTCTCTAATTTTGCTTGTTTATTCTCACCATATCCTAGTTCTATAAAAGTTGTTTTGTCTCAAGCAGGCCATATTTTCCCATTTAAACTGCTCCACCAAACAGCATGACGCAAACACAAGAGAATTTGTATCAGAAGTTTCGGCATCTTGAAATTGGAATGTGGGATGATTCATGAGTTTTGCATCAATTATTAAACAGTCATAGATGAAGATACGCAGAGATGGATGGACCAGTAACGTGTTCTGGTTACACCTACTGGCTTAGCAGTGATAAATGAGTCAGGAAACAGGAAAGTTCACAACACGCTTTAACTCGAGCTGCAATGGCAGATGCTCTGAAGGGCGGTAGACGGTCGCTAGCTATAAACAACCTAATGTATAGATCAACTGGCCGGCAGGGTTAAAATAAAAGGAAGGACTTGCCACGGGGACTAAGGGACTTTATAATCCTACTGTGCCCGTCACCCTTTCTCTTTAAGGTTCTCGAGGGCAACATAACCTAAGTAATGATAACCATTGGAAAACAAAAGGGACATATTTATTAGCTGGGACTGTGCCTGATGTCCCGTACTGCAGAGTTCTAATAATACTGGCTTGGATCATGTGGCTTAGACTTGAGCCTGAATCCTACTCTGTGTGTGTGTGTGTGTGTGTGTGTTGATTATTTTCCTTTCTCCCGTGCCTGGTTTTCTCAAATCCCCATACCTGGCACCTATGCGTTAGGTCCTGCCTGGGTCACAGACCCCAGGGCAGCATCTGACCTGGATATGAGCACTCTAGTAGACATTACTTCTTTGATCTCTCTCCTTCCATGACGCAATGTTTTGTTCTTGTACGTGACCAGTGTTCTACGTGCATATCTTTGTTTCCTCGTGATTTAAAATGTGCTATAGCTTCCAAGCAACAGTTGCATTTATGAAGGGTCTTGGGGACAATGCCTTAACCTAAAGATGTTGCTCTAACCATAGGGGCTGTAGGTATCATGGTATTTGGGTCTTTCCTAACAATTTTTAAATAATATGGATAGCATGCACATGTGAAAGACATTTAGCAAATACAGAAGAAAATGTATTCCTTCATAAAGGCTGAGGGAATAGTGAATAAAAATAGAGCAAGCAGAATTCACTGGTAGAAGCTTGAGTGAGGAGAGCAGATGCGTTGTGTTTTGCAAATGGTGACAGAACCAGGGCGCAGTGGGGTGAGGAGTGGGGCACATTTTAGTTGGAATGACTTGGAGGGCAGGAACCTTGCAGGGTGTGTCCTCCACGGAGCCTAAAGGGATGCTTTATGCCTCCTGTGTGGTGATGATTGGTTTAAATAAATGAACAGATCCATGTCTGAGAATTATCGAGTTAAAAAAAAAAAATCTGACCTTGTTTTTACCTGTGTGATCTTAAAGGGAGAATGAAGACATTTTCACACAGTCTGGGATAGAGGGGGGAACAACAAAAAACAATGTGTATGGCATCCTTTAGATAAAGGGAGTTTTGTTTCCCTTGGAGTAACATTCTCTTGGAAACTGAGCCAGAGGCTGACCTTGGAAAAAACTACTTAGCTCTTCTGATACTCAGCTTCACCAAAAGGAGGGGCTCATCTTTTAGTTCCCGATGCATGGACCCTGAAGCCCACCCAGGACTCCGGAGTCTGTTCACATTGCTGCTGAAAGGAAGGACATTAGCATCTGTCTTCTCAGCATCTTAGCCCAAAAACAGGCGTGCAGCACCGTGAACCCGCAGGCCGGTCCCCCCACCACCCTCTCATCACTCCCCGCTGTCCTTTTCCTCTGGAAGGTGTGTGTGTCTTCCGCAGTTTGAGAGCTTTGACTCACTCCTTAGTACCTGACAGAATTCTGGTGGTAAAAAGAAACAGCCACTTCTTCCATAGGCTGCACCCAAGCCAGAAAGCTCCGTGAATAACCCTAGCTCCAACCACTCACTGAAAAGCCAGAAGCAGCAACTAAGGGCAGTATCCTAGGACTGTCTGAGGCGGCTGCAAACACTCAACAGCTGCCTTCCCTCCTCTGTACACACAAGTGCTTTGCTAAGATGCGCAAACTGTAACAAGAGAAGTGGTCGAATAATTCACTGGAGGTGGTCGGCTTCCCAGCCGTGCGGGGCTTTCTTTTTCCACAGTGGGCACTTGTTCTAGAAATAGGCCTTCTGAACTTACCTTAGAAACTGAATAACCACACAGCTTATTTCGGGTTTCCTTAGGGTAGTGTTCAGCTGGGGGGCTCTTCCTGGGGGAATGAACTAGATTTCCGGTTGAGTAAGGAACAGGGTGATGTTTTCTGAAAGAAGACTGTAGACCACATGTCACGAATGGGTGACTCACACATCATCTTCAGCCCATAGACAGGCATATATTTTTTTAATATCCTGGTGTTGAAAACAATGATCAGTTGCCCATATATAAAACTTCAGAGATTTTGCATAAAAATCTGGATTTCCAGCTTCTATTTTATTTTATTTTATTTTATTTTATTTTATTTTTTATCCTCACCTGAGGACGAGCTTAGAGAGGGAAGGAGGGAGAGAGAAAGAGGGAGAGACACGTCAACGTGAGAGAGAAAGACTGATCCGCTTTCTCCCCGATGCACCCCAGCCAGGAACCGGACCTGTGACCTTTCGGTTTCTGGGACAACATTCCACCCAACTGAGCAACACCAGCCAGGGCCCCCCGCTTCTTTTCAAAACGTCAGAATAGCTGGCAGTGCTCGCAAGAGTTCATGGCCACCGTCGGCTTAAACCGAGCAGCCGCTAGTCCCCGAAGAGGGGACACGAGCTGCCTGCTTCACTCCATTTTTACCTGGTGGCCCTGGGGAGCTTTGAATTTGCTGTCCCTCAAGTCAGTCATCTAAGAGACCCAAAAAAGAAATCACTAATTGTTCTTTCCCACGTGCCTGGTTGAAAGCAACTGTGGCCAGTGCCTCAGTCTTTTTCCTCGAGCACCGAGTCACTGTTAGGAGCTGTTTCACGCGCGGAGAAGGACAGTTACATGCGAAGTGGAGAGTCGCACACCACTTACCTGAACAAACCAGGCACACAAAGAATACCCCGAAACGATGATATTAAAGCAAGAGCTGAGATGCGAATTAGTCAGGGACAGCTGCCTCAGTCTTCCAGCCCACCGTTTCCCCTTTGCTTTGCTCACATGGACATAATCTTCAGAATGTTCCTCTGTCAAAGGCCGTAGTCATAATTCCCCAGCCCCACCCCCCCCTTTTTTAAAAACTTATTTGAACTCTCAGTAGCAATTGTCAGAGACCTGCAGGGTAATAATTGCACAAGGATTAACCTCTGACATTTTTCTAAAAATAGCCCTAATAAATCCAATCATAGGTAATTTACCTGTCTGTATTCCTCCGGGGGGATAACGATCGTTGAGGAGAGACTTGGCAGGCTGGCATTCCTCCAGCAATTATCCGCGATCTCAGTTCCTGGCGCCTGTGTATTTTCTCTGTTTGGAAATACAGGGGACAAATTGCCCTCTCCCCTCTGACCTCATGACCCTGTTTTCTCAGCACCCTTCTCCTGGGGTTGGAAGAAGGCCATCCTCTTCCCGAAAGGTGTGTTGGGCTCACCAAAACAGGGGGAGCCAAGGGTCAAATTGGAGCATTGGTGGGGTCCTTCTGTGAATTTCCCACTCACGGGGGCTGTCAACAGATGCCCCTGCCTGAGCTTTAGGCCCCCTGGCCTGGCTTCGTCAGAGCCCCCAGCCCTCAGTTGCATAGCCACCAGTGAAACCTGTTTGGGGAGGCACCTTGGTGTGGAAGAAGGGAAAATGCAGAAAGGCCAGGAGGGGGGTACAGGCTCTGTGCCTGATAGAGATTATCAAAGAAAATTGCCATTTCCCTGAGCGTTAAAGAAATTTGTTTTCTCTTGCCTGAAATCAAAGGGTCTGAGTATGCTTTTTCCTTTTGTTCTCGACAAATGTTCCAAGAAACCACAGAGCAGTGTGGACCTTTAGGAAATTTACTTTCCCAAGTGCCACTTGTAGTGGCACTTGAAATACAGAACATAAAACCCTTGTAAATTCCACTGCAGAAACAAAGCCCTAAGCTCTTAAATGCAGAGAAAACTATGTCTATTATCTATCGTTTCAAAGTAAGTGTGCAGTTACTTAAATTGCCTTTGTCTTCTTCTTTTCAGCTGACATTATCTCTACGGTAGAATTCAACCACACGGGAGAATTACTAGCGACAGGGGACAAGGGGGGTCGGGTTGTAATATTTCAACGAGAGCAGGAGGTAAGTGGCAAGTGAATGCAAAATGCCCACTTTCTTCCCTTTGTAAAGGAGGCCTCCTACTGTTCCTTAATCCTCACCAGTCGCCCTTAACCTTGGTGCTTTGCTAGCAAACTAAAAACCGCCAAAAAGTCATTAGCATCTACAGTTCATAAAAGCACCTGAAAATAGTCTTTCCTGGGCATGGCCTTGTCTTTTCAAACCTGGGTATCGCACGTTCAAGACAACCTCACGCCTCCTCTGAGCTGCAAAATGCCATGGGTGCTTTTTTGAGCATAACTCCTCCTTTTGCAGTGAAATTTATCCTCGAGTGATTAAAATTAAATCACCCCTCATTTCAGGTTCTCCTACAGAATATGTAGGGGAAGAAGTAGTCCTTTGCCAACAGCTGTGAAAGGACAACTTGGGTCAGTAGAGAAGAAAATGATAGCTCACCCCACCAAAGGGAGTTGCAGCCCCACAAAATGACATCGGAGCGATGCAGGGGGCACATATGTCACTGTAAGTGACATGAAGGTCCTGGGAGCTGAACGCTGTATGCTTTCTGAACAGGCGTCCTAACTTCCACTGAATCTCTAAAAGCCCATTTCTTCCTGGGACTTGGGTTCCACTAGGAATTGTTTCTCTTTTTCATATAAATTGAGTTGTGGGGGTGTCTGCTTCTGTTTTGTCAGATTGGAGTGACGGCCCGATTCGATTCCCTGGGCCTCCCTGGCATGGTCCTGGAGCTTCCAGCAGGCCACTCTGTGCTCTAGTAACGCTCCCATCTGCCGCGAGCTGCCTCAGATTCGCCCAGCACAGCGTCGGGGAGGCCCAGTGCAGGAGGAAGGTCTCACCAGAGACTCCCTAGCAATTTAAAGCCTGTTTTGTGCCCCAAAGCCATTTATGTTCCACCTCCCCTCAAAAAGGAAAAAAAAAGAAAAAAAAGGAAAGCCTCATTTAGAGGTGATATATTTGGTAATTGCACATTATTTGCAATTAATTTCTATAAGGGCATCAGAATCCCTCGGGGTTCTGTATAAATTCAAGTGTTCAGCATTAAATCAGGCACCCAGCCTATTCCATTGGCCCTGGAAGCACGGAAGTGTGGTTGGCACGCAGGAACTAATAGCTCTTCGTGACCTGGAATTTTTCCTGCTTTTCCAGAGCTGCCGAGTGCTAATTGGTCTGGCACATACTACACGCACTGACAGTCTGATTTGGATGGTACCAAATCAACACTCGTGTAAATTTATCGTTAAGGTGGACTGGCCCTCTCTGCAGTAGGCAGGCTAGTCACAAGTATGTCAGCACTGAAAATACTCTTAACACTGATTTTCAAACCTTTGTCTTCAGTTTTTTTAAAAAATCCAATTAAGCTCACACTGATGATAAAGAGGAACTGGAGAAGCCATTTGGCACAGGTTAGCCAGGGCGGCACGTTGCCGGTACTATTCCGACCCACGTGTTTCCATCCGCTATGTACAGGTTGCACCTCCTTTAACGGACTGAAATATTTGGGAAGCCTGATTCATTAGCAGAATAAAGGAGACACATTTTCCAAAGGAGGGTGGTTTGGTTCAATAAAAAATAAATGTCTGGCATGATAACGTGCAGTTAACTGTTTAGCTTTGTGGCAAGGCTTGGGGTTGAAATGGACACTCAGCCTGAGAAACAAAGCCATGTGACGACACCTGGGGCAGGTCTGTGAGTGACTTCTCAGGAGGCACACTCCTGGAGAGTTTGCTGTGGGGATAACCCTCAGGGCCCTCAGTAATCCCGTGTAACACCTGGGTGTTAGCACCCGTTGGAAAGTTGAGATTTGGGTTTGGCTGTTCGTATCCACCCAGAAATAGAATATTTTTTTAAATTGAACCTTTTATTAAGAGTCAAACTTTTATGACAGGTGTCCAGGAAAACCTGGATTTGAATTTTTGAGCAGAGTTTTCCAAAGCCTGACTCTTGATGCTCTCGGTGTCAGGCTCTCAGAGGCTGGAATAAAACCTCCCTCCCCGCTTTCCTCTCTCCTCTTTCTTTGTTTCACGCCCTCATTTTCCCTTCTCCACCTTTCTTCTTTCTCTTGCCCCTTTCTGCAGACCTTTTCCCCTTGTGGTTCATTCTCATTTATTTAGCTCCTGCTGTTTGCACTTTGCATAATCAGAGCTGGAGGAAAGCCAGAAGTAGAGTCTCCTCATCACGCAGGGACACAGATGTCTTCTCTGCTCCTCTCTGTTTCGTTACCCAAGTTTGAAAAGAGGGCCGGGGTGGGGGAAAGATCGGACGCCCAAATCTACTACTTAGGAGCCCTGCGACCTTGGAGGATATCTCTGAGCCTCTTTTGTTTATTTCCATGCTCTGCCTAACTCTCAGATTCTGTCAGAATCTGGTGAGATTTTAAATGGCCATTGAAAGGTATGGATGCTATAGCTTTGTCCCCTTTGTAAGGGATTGATAGAAGTATGCAGGGGCATCAGCGTGGGATGGCTCACGCCGTTAGGATACCGAAAGAAAATATTAGAACTTCTAGTTACATTGATTTTTTAAAAATTTATATTGATTTTAAAATTACGCCCGCTTTTAACTTCTAGCCTATGTATATGTTATGATGTATACCATATATTATTACAGAATTTCATGTATATAATTTATAAATATACATATATTGGAGGTACTAATATTCACCAACAGAGATACAAGATCAGATGCTTTGGAGACCCCTGAGCTAAGGTAAAGCTTGGGACTCTAACGGTCCCGCTCTCATCCCACGCTGACAAAGCCTGCCCATTCCACCCCTAATGATTCTGCTCTAAAAGAAAGAAAGGAAGGAAGGAAGGAAGGAAGGAAGGAAGGAAGGAAGGAAGGAAGGAAGGAAATTAAAAAAAATAAAGAAATTGCTGAATTTGCTGATAGCCCATGTGATTTCATCTTTGGTGTATTTTTTTCTCCATCCTACAGAGTAAAAATCAGGTTCATCGTAGGGGCGAATACAATGTTTACAGCACATTCCAGAGCCATGAACCCGAGTTCGATTACCTGAAGAGCTTAGAAATAGAAGAAAAAATCAATAAAATCAGATGGCTCCCTCAGCAGAATGCAGCCTACTTCCTTCTGTCTACTAATGGTACGTGCCAGTGACTTCTCCTGTTGGGTATTTGCAGAGATGCAGTCAGCCGAGCCGTGTATTTCAATCCGTCTTAGACTCCATTTTCCTTTTTAACGTTGTGGGCTGTCAAAAAGCTGAGGAACGATATTTGCACGGTGCCTAGCAGAGTGCCTGGCATAGAGTAGACCCTCATAGACAGCAGTTACTCTTGTTAAACAGCACAGATTTCTGGTCAAATTAACTTGAGACCTGTTATCAGCATTTTTCAATTAATACAGATTATTTCCAGGTGCTCTTGTAATGGGACTTCCTCTCTTAAGATTCACCAAAATGTTATTCCCAGAACACATTGCAGGAAACTTGCGTTCCTGTGAGTCTGGCATACTGAGTAGAGGCTGTTAATTCCTAAATGTATTTGGGGGGTTTTTTAAAGCATATGTCTGTGTCTCTCTGGCATAATCAAGTCCTCTCAGCACGGGTCCAGAAGAGAGAGGGACCCTACCAAAAAGGTGATGAAAAAGTGGTCTCTTTCTCTTTCTCCCTCTGTATTCTTCTAACACCATTTGTTGGTTTCGGGAGAGTTGATATAAGTAGGTCGGAGAGAGGAGATGCCGGGAGTTGAACAGAGAGTCAAATTCCACGATAAGCCTTTATCCAGTGGAATTACCTACCCCGAAGTTTCTTGGTGCCCTTGCTGAAAGAAACCATCTATGCGCGAAACAATTTAGAATAAAATCATATATTAAAGGGTGCTAATTGAATAACCTAACAATTAAGAGGATTAATGGATAAAAATTAAACCCCCTCTCCCAAGCAAATCAGCTGGAGGGTGATTCACTTCATCCTGTGAGCCTGTGAGAAGCACACATGTCCATAGAAGCCCAGAAGCTAGGGATCTGCTATTGGCCTGCCCCCAACATTCATAAAGAGAGGTAAACACGTATATGTCAGGTGAAAAAAATGCAAACAATGTCTATGATACAATCAAACATATATTAACATTTTTAAAGGCTGAAAGGAAACACACCGAAAGGGTTATCATGATTCATTTTTGATTATGCATCACAAGTGACTTATAAATTCGTTTCTATTATCATTTTTATTTTCTAAGTTTTAACAATGAGGTTTATTTTAATTGTAGAAAAAAGAAGGAAGGGGATTTTTTAATGCATATGAACCAAAAATCCCTCGAGTATAAAGCCAGTGTACAAATCTAAAAACTGACAATTCCGAAACAACCAGTTTAGAGTTATTCAAGCATGGCTTATCTCAACACGACCAGATTTCCACTCATCTGTTTTTCCAGATTCCAAGTAATTTAATTCTTCCTCATAACTGTATTTATTGTTCTTTTTTTTTCCTTTTGACCCTGTCTCCTGAAAGCCAAACCACATGAATTTGTTTCAGTTTCTTCCCTCATAGTTTTGCTGTTGAAGTTTCACTCAAGGGCTGTGACACATCCAACACTGCTTAGAATAAAAAAGACTTCTGATGATGTTGTTTGACTTAATTACTTCAGGTGGAGAACGTGTCTGATTATCTGCTATGGATAGCTTACTTTCTATTACGAAATTTAGCCTATTGATTATTACAATAAAATTCAGAGATATATTAACTCCTTTGCGGGGGGATGGGGAAAAACCAGTGAAATACAATGAAGATTAATTATATAGCATAATGTTCTGTTAATTGAGTTTTTAAATAGTTTTTTGATTAACAAGGATATTATCTTCCCATTTGGGATGCTACTTCACATGCCAAATGCATCTCCAAATGATTCTTCTAAGAAAAATTCCCATGTTCTTCTGTGATTTTCTTTTTTATACTAACATTGGGGTTAAGAATTCCCCTTAAGCCAAATAGGTTAACATGCGAAAATTAATGGAAGACAATTGGAATTACCGTATAAAGAGAAAATGAAGATAGATGATAAGATTGTGTTTAAAAGCTGCCACAAGTGATGATAAACTACTCAGAGAGAGTCAGCCCGAAGACAGAAAAAGCCATCACTCAGAGCAACGGCCACATGGACCTCAGACTTTTTCTCACTCACAAAGCTTCGAGACAGGGAGTCGAGAAACGTTGGGTGACGATAAAGTCAAAAATGACTGCAGGCAACCCAACCATGGGGAATTGGATTGAATTCACCATCCATTATCTTTTACAAAAATGTGCTTATCTGCTAGAATATATTTCCAACTTTACAATTTTTAGTGAGAAATAAAACCAACGTTCAATTGTGAATCTAGACCTTGAAATTATTTGTGAAATGAAAACATTGCTTTACCCAGCTTTCGACTGCTATCTTGATACCTGTGATGAGAAGGGAGGTATATTCGATTAGGTATACATGCTCTGACAATAGGTGTGTGTTCGGTATTTTAAAAAATTTAGAAAATAGGGAAGCAAAATGAAGATAATAAAAGTGTTCACTACAGAGAGAACCACTGTTAATGCTTTTTAAAGAAAACAGCAAAGAGGCATGAATAAATCTGTTTTGTATTGTTTTTTCTTAACAAAAATGTGATATATGGTTGGCAACCAGATTTTTTATTTAATAATTTAACACTTAACAGGAATATCTTCCCAAATGTTAGTTTCCTAAAATTCCATGTGATTCTTCTATAATTTACTAATAAATCTCCTATTATTATATCTTTAATTATTAAATTCTCACAATTATAAATTATATACTTGTAGGAAAGATATTGGAAGAGATAGATATGATTAGAAAAAACATTCATGAACTATGTATAGCATGTTATGTCTATTTAAAACAGTTACATAATTGCACACAGAAATAGAATGAAAGGATATATGTAAAATTTTCATAATAGAGATCTCTGCCTAGTAGAATTGAGGGGGATTTTAATTTTTTTACTTTTATGCTCATTTTTTATTGTCTATAATTGTATATTCCACTTATGTAATAAAAAGGAAATAAAATGAAAAATACAAAATCTAAATATGTAATATTATTATAGGTTTTTATTTCTCCCTGAAAAAAGTGAATAGAAAAAATACTACAAGGGTCTTTGCAAAATGTTAACAATGATTGTCCCTTATTGGAGAAATTATAGGTGATTTTTTATTCTTTATGTTTTACCTATGATTTCTCTGTTTCTCTGTATAGCAATTTATCATTCATTAGGAAAAAAATGTAAGGATAGAATTACCTTGCAAATGGGTTGGATGCAAAGCCAAGCAATTGAAAATATTTGATGTTAAAAGTCACTTGTTTAGATTCTTCTAAGTCACAGCTGAACAGCAGCTAATCCAGTGACAGTATAAATGTGGCCCATGCTTCATTTTTGTCACAGTTCCGTGAATAGCAGGATATCCAGAGAGGACAGGCCCAGAGGACTGCTGGCAGACAGATAGAAAGTGCTAAAGTCGCCCAGCACCTGGGAAGGGCTCCCTCCCAGGATAAGCCAGGGCGAGTGCCCAGCCCTCACACGTGGCGGCAGACAGGACCGGCCCAAGAGATCCTTAGATTTTAAGACACAGGCACTTATCTGTGACATTACCCAAATTGTTGCTGAAAGCCCACGTCACAGTGGGGTACATTCAGACCTCTGAGGACAAGGCTTTCAGCGAGGGGAGATGGGAGAAGGGGAGGAAGGGGTGAAAGAGAAAGGGAATCGTAGCAAAGGCGGGGGGCGGGGCGCTTCTCTCCCCTGACAGTCTTACAGAGAGGAAATGGGATGCGCTGACACCATCCTGGGTGAAGCTAATACTGTCAGAACAACATGTTATCACTGCAGAATAGTTGCCCGGTTTGCTAATTCTAATGGCAGCTTCCATTTGTGAACCATTTGTAGACCCCAACACTGGGTTAAACATTGTACACAGAGCGTTTCATTTAATCCTCAGAAGAGCACCATGAGAAAACCAAGACATGGTTTTCCTTAATTTACAAATAAAGAAACTGAGTCACAGAGAAGTTAAGCATCTTTATTTATAAGATTAGATATATTTGGGACATATTAATACTAAAAAATTACTCATGGTTTATTTGAAATTCAGATTTAACTGGGCGTTCTGTAGTTTTTTCCCTGCTCAATCCAGTACTCCCATTTGTCTGTCTCTCAAGATAGACTAGTTAGGTGCCTACCGTGTGGGAATCGCAGTCCTGGGCCACATGTCTGGCTGGCGTTGGCGTGGGGATGGGGCCCAAGGGAGTCTGGTTCCACAGACTTGTGCAGATATAGAGGAAGATTCAGTAAAGGCACCCGAGTTCCTGCCTTCCAGAAGAGAAGTTAGAACAAGTACAAATCACAAATGCATGATCTGATAAGGAAGGCTTCCAAAGGCCTGCAGCCCACAGACATGACATGTTTGGCCCGAACGTGTTTCCTTATAAAATGGAATTGAACGTCTGCAGGTGGGACATGCTGTCTCCAGCTCCCCAGAGCCCCCAGCCCCTGTCACTCATTCCCCTGGCCCCCATGACCCCCTGTAGGCATTGGCCTTCTCACCCCGTTTTATTGTTGCAGAGAATGACAGGTGTCAGCAAGTGATATAAATAAAGTATAGGGACAGGACAAAGGTGAGAAAGGCAGTTTCCAGGTGGGGACTCCAAGGAGGCTGCAAAGGGAAAAGAGCATTTGGATGAATCTCCTTTCGTTTATTTTCCTGAGTATTGCTAGCAACATACACTGTGCAGGTGAGATTCATTCATTCATCCAACTCATGGTCATTAAACGCCTGCCATGTCCCAGGTACTGTTGTTGGTGCTAGAGGTAATGAACCAGACAGTCAGAATCCCTGCCTCTATGTCGATATTACTTTCTAGTGAGGGAAACGTAATAAATAAGTTACCTGGTAGTAAAATCACACTGAGAAAAAATGAAGAAGGAAGAAGGGATTCTGGAATGATGAAGAAAACTTTGTTATGTAGCTTTGTTAGAAAAGGCCCCATGAAGTTGGGACATAGAGAGACAGCGAAGTGAAGAAAAAAATCACGTAAAAAAGAGAATAAAGGGCTCTCATGGTAGAAGAACAGCTGGTGCAAATGTCCTGGGGCAGTAGTGGGATTAATGTGTGCAAGGAATGTGAGGAAGCCAAGTGGCAGGGGCACAGGAACAGTGAGATCAGAAAGGGTGAGGAAGTAGGGGATGCAGGTCATGGAGGGCCTCTCGGGTCTTGGTAAGGGCAGTGTTTGGTGAGACTGGGACACAAAAATGGGAATAATAGTGGCACCTACCTCTCGGGGTGACTGTGGATATTAATAAATAAATTCTCCATGCAAAAAGCTCACACAGTTAATTCTGTGTATGTGGCTATCTTATTACACAGTGTTCAATAAATATTTTTATGGAATGAACAAAACTAATGCAGAAGCTATAGATTTAACAGCCCCCTGTCAGGAAGACCATTTATCTCTACACGATATATGTTTTTGTTTTGAAACATGAGCTCTGTCTTCCAGTGACACAAGATTTATGCGCCGCAGCGCTTGACATGAGCCAGCTTCTGTGGCCATTCCTTCCATTTTTACCTCCACCTGTCCCGATCCTGCCCCCTCCCCCACCCAGGGAAAAAAAACCTCCTTTCTAAGCTTTCCTTCACTGTAACGTTGATGTCCTCTGGCTGCCCTCCACAGACAAAACTGTGAAGCTGTGGAAAGTCAGCGAGCGTGACAAGAGGCCAGAAGGCTACAATCTAAAAGATGAGGAGGGCCGGCTTCGGGATCCTGCAACCATCACAACCTTGCGGGTGAGTCCAGCGGCAGGTTTTTGCCACCGTCTTTGTGCCTCCTTGGCCACCAGGTTCAAGGTAAGGGCTCCTGAGGTCGGCCACATGCTGGCTGCCCTGTAGGTTGCAACTCTGATGGAAGAGGGAGGGCGATCCAGTGGAGACTCTACCTACCTGAGACTCTGGTGGCAGCTGGAGGAGCAGGACAGCTGCCAAGCTCCACTGACTACACCTCCATGCATTTCCTGTTGTCCACAGGGCCATTGCCACACGCCACTGTGTGCTTAGCCTCTCTGCCTGTTCACATTCCCTAAAATGTCTCGAGCATCTTCTATATTCAAGGTACACGGGATGAGACTACCTAGATGGAAAGATCGAGACGTGACTCAAAACACGAACTGCTGAATCTAACAAGGCCGGGTTCAAATTCTGCCACTTTGGACCAGAGTCTCCCATAGTCACTTAACCTTTCTGAGCTTTAGTCATGCTGGTTATTTTTAGTTTCTCCACCTGCAAGAACAGTGAGCCTCGTCCTCACTGCCCATGGATTTATGAGGGTAAAACACAATGAGGGTGGAAAGCCCTTTTCCATGGCAAGGACACCATAAATGATCTCTAATATTAGCCTGAGTAGCTTCCTTCCTGCCCACCAGAAATGCACAGTCTGGGAAGGAAAGGGGATTCGTAGGACTGATGTACAAATGGCCGTGACACTGAATAGAGGGAGATAAATACAGTGAGAGTCCAAGAGAGTTGCCGTTTCATCAAAGGAGGGGAAATTACGTTGGTTCTGGGAGACCAGGAGCAGCCTCAGAGGCAAGGGGTGTTAAAAATAGATTTCTAAAAGTGGACTTTAAGGGAAAGTTCTCCAGATATAGGTTAAATTGGTTCAAGACTGGGTAATGAGTTTAGTTTGGGGCGCGTTCGATGTGAGCAGGAAAGCAGGCGCATGTCGGGACCAGCCCTAGCCCCAAGGGACTTTCCAAACCATGTCAAACATGTGCTTCCAGACAACAGCTGCGCTTCTGGAGACCAAAACTGAGAAAGAGGACAGTGCCGTACATCTGGGGAAAAGAGGCTGTCGCCCCGGGTTTAGAAGCAGATAGGGGAGTTGAGCGATGGTTGTGTGTCTGATTAGCTTGCTTGTTTGTTTGTTTGTTCATTAATTTGTGCGTTCATTTGTTCATCTGTTTATGGGGTGGATGCTGTTGGAGCACAGCGCTTGCTGGCCACAGTGCTAGGCTGTCACGTGTTTACTTTGAGCTAATGGGTATCTGGTCTTCATCTGAGCGCGTTCTGAGCCAGCAAACACTGGCCGCTCCGCTTCCTCTCGTCAGCCTGTGCATTCAGCCTGGGGGACGGCCAGTAGGCCTGCCCCACTGGACTGCGTCCATGCTCTCCGCGCTCAGGCGTTGGAGACTGGAGGGCAGAGCCCTGAGGAGTATGCCTGTTTGCGTCGGTCTATCCTGGGTTGGAACTGTGGCGCCATCGCTTTGTGTCTGGTGACCTGGGACACATTACTTAAACTCCTTGTGCCTCTAATGTTGCATCCGCATAACAGGGACGATGGCAGTCACTGCGTCCTGGAACCGTTGTGAGGACTGAGTGCTGTATTATGTGTGATAAAGAGCTCAGCCTGGGTCGTATCTCACAGAAAGCTCTCAATAATGATAGTTCCCTGCTGTGGTTTTTGTATTACTATCATCGTTATTATGGTGACTGTTATTACCCCCTGCTGTTAATAGGCCTACGTATATGAGAAAAATTCACGTTCATTTTTCTCGTCATATACTTTTTATACTGTCGTATTTACAAACTATTCGCTGACCTCTACTAAGCGACAAGCACTATGTGAACGATACAAAACGTATAACAGTCTTTAAGTGCTCAGGACTTTATAATTCCATGGGGAAACAGGTGGGTTGGGTGCGACTGGGAAGTTTACAACATGAACTTCTGCCCACATGTGACCTTGCCCTTGTGTGGTCTGTGGAGGGGATTTCTCAGATGCCATCCGCAGTCCATACAATGAGCCCCGTTGTCCGTGACATCCTGTGGGATTTCCTATATCTGTGGTTGGCCCTAGAGATGCCGTCCCCGTGATGAAGAGGAGAGAAGGCCTCTATTTAAATTTCTACTAGAGCAGACATCATCTGTCCTCCAAGGACAACAGTGACATTGGGAAGTGGACTTGTACATGTCATACATGAAAGGAGGCACGACGTGGGGCTGAGTTAGAAAATCCCAATTCTGGTTCTTTCTTTCTCCTTAACCAGCTGGGTGGCCCTGGGCCAGTGAATCCCATTTGCTCCCTCCCAGCTCAGTTTCTAAGCGCAGAGGACTGGACAAGGCCAGTGGTTCTGTGACCACAGTCTTAGTTACAAATACAGATTCCCAGGACCCAGCCCCAGGGATTCTCTTCAGCAAGTGGAGTGGTCCAGAGGAGTCTCCATTCTGAATACAAGCCCCTGATGGTGGAGCCGAGGC